>JAQMCW010000001.1:14380669-14395291 GCA_030068335.1 Chrysichthys cranchii
CTTATCATTTATTTTGGTAAACTTCAGGTATTGTTGGTCATCAATTTACATTGTTTTCCACCACACACACACACACAAACACAAACACACATTTTTTGACCATGGTGTGGTGCGACTTTCCACTGTACAGCACTTACAGTCCAGTGTCTTTGGACAACCACAACCTGAAGCTGCTCGTGTCACTTATTTAGTGCGCTTGCTTCAAGTTATAAAAAAGAGAAAAAAAAAATCTTCTGTCACTTTATGCAACACTTTCCTCCTTCCTACAGTGCTTTGTGTGCTCTAGCTAGCACTACTGAAAATGTGCTTGCTTAATGTCACAGCCTTTCTCAAAGCTGTATTGCGTTCCTTAATTCCTAGTAAAATAGGAAATATGTCCGAGTTCTGTATCGGTGAGAAGAGGACAGAAGTGCACAGCATCTTTTCACGCTGTTTTTGTGTTCTAGTTGCATGTAGATTTATTCTAAGCAGGATTTGTACAGCTTCTTCTCACCTAACATTTTATTAGATGCCGTACTAAGGTTTAGATGTCATTTTGGGATGTTCAAATAATACCACTTGGGGCAGTGGTAGCCTAGTGGGCAGGGCATTGGCCCTTCAGTCGGAAGGTTGTGGGTTCTCAAGGTCCACTGAGGTACCCTGAGCAAGGTACCGTCCCCAAGCACTGCTCCCCGGGCGCTGCGATGTTCGGCTGCCCCCTGCTTCACTTGGTGAATGGGTCAAATTCAGAGAAGTAATTTCACTGTGTCACACTATGCTGTTCCGTGGTGTGTTGTGTTTCACGTGTGATTATCACTAGTATACGTTAGTTACTTATTACTTACTTAATCCTCAGGTCCTGTTCTGTAGTTCCTTATAGTTGCTAGAAAGCCTTAAAGAGTGTCCTTGACTCCCAGACATTGTAGCCTTAAAGCCAAGTAAACATTGTACAATTATAGGACCCGTGTTAAGTGACAGCTCACACTGCATGTGTGAATCGCTTGTACCCGCTGACCCAAACCTGCTAATTTTGTGCTCACACTCTGTGGTTAGATTAAAATTTCTGACAAATTTAATCTACTTGGCTGCAGTCAAAGGTCAGGTGAGCAGTTCGCCGGACACTACACATCTTCACACTGCATGTCAAACAGCTTCTGGTCATCGACCGGTGACCACTAAATCAGGACCGCTCTATACTACCTCAGATCGTACAGTGTCTATCTGGCTTCATTTTACCGTATTGTGATCATGATCTGTTCCTGCTTTCGTATCATTCTACTACTATAGTCTTGTTCTTTTCCTAAAGCCCATCAAGCATACTTGAGTTAACT
This sequence comes from Chrysichthys cranchii, assembly GCA_030068335.1. Classification (NCBI taxonomy): domain Eukaryota; kingdom Metazoa; phylum Chordata; class Actinopteri; order Siluriformes; family Claroteidae; genus Chrysichthys; species Chrysichthys cranchii. The sequence continues at coordinate 14,381,980 of JAQMCW010000001.1, forward strand.
TCTGTGCTGGCCAAGCAAATGTCCACTTTGGTAACGTTTTGCTTAAAAAAGGGTATTAATTTTATCTGCTCATGTATTTTGGATGATGCTTTTAATGGGTTTGATTCGTAATTAACCTTTTTATCTCTATTAAACACGTCTAAGACGATATAAATGCTACAAGTTCAATGCAGAACAAATGAATGCTTGGTGAGCTTTCCACTTCCACCTTGACATGTACGAGAATGTCTGTCTCCCTGAATCTCTTGACTCTCTTCCTTTCTCCCTCTGCACCTCTTGATCAGGAGCCTCAAACCACTGTTATCCACAATCCAACTGATGGAAACAAGGTATTATGTATATAAACGGGTTTGCTAGGGTCAAGCTTGCGCCATTGTGAGCTTTACCTTAAAGGGATCGCTGGTTTAATGACTTTAATGGCTGGCAGGACTTGTTTCTGTCCTAAATCCATTAGTATCGCCTCATTAGGAGCTGCTGAGCAGAACAACCGATTCTTCACGACAGGATTAGACGTCGTCTTGCAAAACATCACATTATCCCCTAACATATAGTGAATGCTGCGCATGCCTGCGTGTTGCAAGTCGTGCTTTCTTCTTTAAGAAATCTTACATGGTAGAGGTGATCCTGGAACTTTTCTTGCACGTCCGTATGCTTTCTGTGCGTTGTGCATGGCCTGTGTGTTTTGTGGCATGCCTCATAGGGGAAAATCTTTCCCAGAAAGTGTGGAAGATGGTTCACATTGCTTTGGGGAAAACGCGCGACTAATAAAACGCGTCACGATAGAAAGACAAATAGCATCAAGGGCACTGAAGTATATTTGAATTTTGAGTATTTTATGCACCATTTGCTGATTCTCTGACCCGTCGTGTTAATTTATTTGTATCCATGTTAAATTCATATTCATGTTCCTCTTCAGGAATCCTCTGAGAGTGCCAACACCACCATAGAAGATGAGGATGTGAAAGGTAGGATGATTTACGCACGCTGTACACTTTAGGTATCCGTGTAACGTTTCAGATTTTTATTCTGTTCACGCGTGCTTCTTTGTGCTCCCTTTACTGTCGACCATCTTCCCATTCATCAGCTCAGTTTATTCGTCCATCAAGGTGGCTGTGGCCTTGTTTTTGGCTGTGACCCCCGTTTAGCCAGCTTTTATGCAAAAATTACTCGGACTGACTGATTAAGTGAAGGTTACAATTTGAGCAGTTCTATTTAAGCTTGTGGTAATTTTAGTATTCAAGGCAAATCCAGCGTGTAAACCGGTGTTTAAGTGTCTCCAAAGTCGCTTGAGTGGCGTTACAGCTTTCAGCAACAGTGTGTATGCTTTACTTGAATGTACGAGTCATGGTTTTGGGCAGTGTTTAACTTCTTGTGCACATTTAAGCTTTTAAATCTAAAATATTTGAATTATTCATGCGTTATCTGTTATTAAAAAAAAAAAGTTTTCTGTGTAGCTGTATTGTATAATGACACCGTAATGCTCGACCAGCAAACATGTCGAAAGCATACCACTGTTTATTGTAAAAGAGCCTATTAAAGAGACGCAAGGCTTACTGGTGCGTATTAACAAGGAAGTGATCCCTGTTCAGTCCTTATCTCCCTCCCTGTCTGATACTTTTTGTTTTTCTTTCGCCGCTCCTGCTGTCATTATGAGACGCTGTATTGAAATCAGCCCCAAGCGACAATTTTCTCTCTCTCTCTATCTCGGTCTCTATCTCTCTCTCTCTGTGCGTGCGCGTGCGTGAATGTTGAGTCCTTAATCTCGGTCAACTCATCAGTGAAATGTCTGTGCAATGTGCTGTTCGACGAAGTAATTACTGTCTACTGCTGGTTACAGCCTGTTCCCTTCACAAGAGAGATAAATAAATAAATAAATAAATGTATGTATGAAATAATTTTTTTTCTTGCTTTTGTCTTTGGTAACTTGAGGTCAGGTCATTAATCATTGCCGAAGCACCTATTTTGGGAAAATGTACACTTGTGAAAATCTGCAATTCATTAAAGGATGAATAGGTCGTCTATCCATTTCTTTTGTTGGGAAAGGATCTTTGGTCTTGGGCTTGAGGTTTGCTGTGATCTGATGTCTGTGTTGTTATTCTCAGTGATTTCTTTGGTGAGCTGTTTAAATACTAATGCAGTGAAAGAGTCGGACAGTGAACACTGCTTAAATAGTAATTCCTAAGAAGAACGAACGGACTGGGAAAAACATGTCCGGTTGGATTTCAGCTCCCAAGTGGCACAGAAGAAAAGATTGCAAATGTGAAACCCATCCATGGCCAAGAGGGTGTGAGGGCAAAAGTTGGCCGTGCTCGATGGATGGGAGGAATGGCGTTAATCTTTCCATTCTTAGTCAGCATGACACTTACTAATTAATAATGGCTGTCGGTGAGCTTGTGTATTTGGAAGAGGGCAGATAGCAATTTTCTCCAAGAGGGGAAAAAAAAAAAAGTGTTAATTGCTTGCAAGCTATGTACTCCAGAGTCTTCACGCTCAACTCAGCCAAATGCCCAGATTGATAGGAAGTGCAGTTATAGGACCACATAGGGAGTTTAAACACAATGCAGATCCAATCCTGTGTATTCTTCTAGTGATGATCCCAGTTGTCCAGCCAAGTCCCAGTCCAACACCATGCTAATACACCTGCAGATTATCTGGCCATACATAAACAGTTAATTCTAGAGATTCACCAGACTAGCATGCATTACATGTACCGGCAATTACATGCAAAACCACCCATAATCCTTGTCTCCCGACAGCCTGTGTTAAAACCATAAATTTCCCTGTTTAATCCAAACAGTCTAACCAAGGTGGAAAGTCAAAATGCCAAAAGGTGTAAATAATCTCTTTAACTGCGTACAGATCCTAAAAGATAAAAGCTGCGACTGAAATGGTGGCCGGACGAAGCAACGTATGCAAAACTTCCCATAGGCTTTTTTTTTTTTTTTTTTTTTTTTTCCCCACTGTTCCGTCGGAGTTTCAGCAATTTTCCTCAAGTTCCTTGGAAGTAAACTGTATTAATGGCTATATAATGGCACATTTCCACTCATTCGAATCCTTTTTCTCTTCTTTTTCTTTTCCCCTTACACTTTTACTGTCGTTTCTATCCCTTCACCTTTATTCCATGTACAATTTTATGCAAATCTATCCATTCGCCCGTGCACCTTTCTACCACAACCCCATACGTCACCTTCTCATTCCTCATTTGTCTGACAAGTACCCCACCTTCTGGATGCTTCTAGGGTCTACAAGCGCAGACGCTCTTCCTCCCGTTCCTCCTCTTCCTGCACGTCCTCCCCTTCCTCTGTCTGGTGCCCAACTAGTACATTACCAGGACCAGAGGAATGCTGTAGCTACACGTTCAAACTGCTCCTAGTTGTTTATTTGTTAGTCTCCCTGTTCGCTTTTCTGGCTTTCCTCAACATGAGCTCTGTAGAAAGTTGTGATCGGTGCTTTAACCTCAAGCCCCTTCTTAAACAGCCTGAGCCGCTTCACAACCACAGCGCCATCCAGTGTAAGTGTCACAGGGAAGAGTGCCCAAGAATTCAAACAGCTCTGAGCAGATTAGTTGGAGCAATGGTGGTAATGATTTTTAAGTGTAAAGATTGTTTTTAGGGTTGATGGTCAAGCTGAAATTTTGAGCCGGTTTTTTTTAATTTATTTATTTATTTATTTTACACCACCACTTATTAGGTCTCAGCGTTTTGGAGAACCTGGGCATCAAACGCACCAGCGTGAGATGTGTTGATGCTGAGATGAATGTGTTCTAACAGCACTCTCTGCTGGTGGACGTTTAAATTGCACCACTTACAGTCTAGTACCCATTGCAGTTTCACACTAATGTACTCCCCAGTAAGTGTGTGGAGGTTCAGAGATTTAATTTAAATGCTAAGGCTACCTTAAAGGTTTGTCTCACACAAGTATGTTTATGTAGCTTGTGTATGCCTTTTGTAATCTATCTTCTTAACAGGAAAGGTAGCATGTTTTATCCCTTTTCACCAAGTTGACACGGTTCCCTGAGGTCTTAATGAAGTGCTTGTGACCTGCTTTGGTTAAAATTCCACAAGGGTAAACCCCCCTCCAGGCAATCCTGTTGCACTTTGTTCACGAGTATCCTTGATTTTTCTGAGTGGAGATACTCCAATAGGGCTGGTATAATTCTAATGAGCTCCACTCCTGACCTAGAAAGGGGAGACAAATCTGAACAGCTCATGTTGAAGCATGTTTTCTGAAATAAGCAGCTCATAAGAAACTAACTGCGTTACCTTATTTCAAAGTTTGTGGGTTAGTAGACATTCCAGATACCCAAATGGATGTGCACATGTACTGGAGAAGTGAGTGTTTCATGATTTGTCAATTTTAAGATGTGTGAAAGGCTGGTCTTTACTGGTTCTGTATGATCTTCACACTGCTCGGTAAAGGGTTTTTCCCAGAGTTAACTTGCATGCTATGATCTATACGTGGATTCAGCTCGATAAAGGCCTTTTGTTTATCCTGCTTGTGCATGGGATTTAAAGAACTGTTAAGGAAACTTCTAAATAATCCTGCAGTTTTTGAATGCCTTCTGTTGGTTCTCTTGTGCACAAATGTGCACAGGCACGCATTTACTGTTTTAAGCACTAATGTTAGTATAGTATTATTGAATAACAGGCATTTTCGTATCCACTCTTTCTGTTTGAGACTTCTGTGTTTCTGCAGTAGAGTGTACAGACTGTACCATCTGTTGCTTGTTTTTGAATGTGCAAATCTGGGTCATTTGCCTAGATTTAACTTCTGCCCCGTGTATGTATAGGGCCTCCGTGGGCCGGGAAGCACAGCAGCCATTTTAGGTGATTCCAAATGCCTCTTATTAGAATCATTAAGACCTAATGACGAGCAGAATAAATATGAACAGTTGAGCAGCGACACATTTTTTTCCCCCAGGATGATGGAGAATATGGACACTCACTGACTATGTTGCAAGCTGCTTAACTTTTAGTATTCCAGTACAGTATTGTTATTTTTCCTTTATCGTCACATCATTGGTAGTCTCACACACCATACGTTATACATACACCATACATGCAAGGTACTCTTTTTAACGTGTAGGGTTTGCTAGGAAGGTTTTTCTTCTCCTTATACACTTTTGTGATCCACATTCCTAACTGGTGATGATGCGAACGCTCAGAGGAGTTCAGCGAATAACTCATTTATGTTAATGGACTGGTAATGAGCCGAGAACTCATGAGTTCCAACCTCACACACACGACTGTCTGATTTCTTTCATGTGGACACTATTTTGAGATGTTCACCCCAACATGTCACTTGTTTTCTCTTCAGCACGAAAGCAGGAGATTATCAAAGTGACCGAGCAGCTGATCGAAGCCATCAACAATGGAGATTTTGAAGCTTATACGTGAGTGTGTTTTCTGATAATGGAGATCAGGCGACTGATATAAGTGCTGTCCGTTCATGTAGTAACACGCTTTCTGTGCCCTGTTTATGTTTAACAGCAAGATCTGTGACCCTGGACTGACCTCTTTTGAGCCCGAGGCTTTGGGGAACCTGGTGGAGGGAACGGACTTCCACAGGTTCTACTTCGAGAACTGTAAGCCATCAGCGAATAGTTTAAATGCCGAGGGCAGAGTACAGTGGCATGCAAAAGGTCACCTTTTATAGTGTTAAAAGCACTGAGAGTGTGTTCAACATGGCTGTTTTAAGTTAGCAAGTCTGGGTTTGCAAGCTCAAAAGTGTATTCTCTTGTGCGCTGGGGTTTATTTATTTATTTATTTTTATTACGAATGACAATATCAGAAATATAACAAAGTCAACATGGTCAATATCATACATGCACTTTTTTTTTTTTTTTTTTTATTAAAATCAATATAAAATTAATATTGTGAACTAGAAAAAGTGCGGGTTCTTCAATATTGAATATTCAAAATATGTAACACTTTATTTGAACTTTTTACTGAACTTTTTTTTTCTTCAAAATGTTTTTCTTATTAGTTGAATTTCTGCTTATTTGTGATATTAGTTCCTCCCCCTAACTGATTATCCGTGTTGTCTCAGACTTTCAGATTCCACTGTTTCCTTTTAAGTTTAAGGGTTTTTTTTTTGTTTGTTTTTTTATTTAATGTTTTGGGGTTTTACCAGAGCGTTTACACACACAGTTACATCAAGGTTTGCTATCAGCAGTCACTGGAAATTAGGAAAGCCAGGCATCACAAGAAAAATGTCTCCCTTTCCCACATCTGAAGTTAAAAGGATCACTCTGGCCGCTGGTGGCAAAAACCATAATTAATGGAAATGGAAGAATCCCAGATGTAGAGAACATTTCCAGAGAGTAAAAAGTGCCAGAGATTTGCTTGAAAAAGGTGTTTGGCGGCAAATGGAATGAAAGGTCGTCACATTTGGTTTATCAGTTCGATCACGTTTCCATCCGTGATCAGGATAAACCAGTGACTAAAGATGAGTGGATGAAAACATCTTTCACTGTTTTAGTATCTTGTTTTTGATCATGGGTTTATCTGTTTAGCATGTGACGTCTTCCTGTTTCATTATTTCTGTACTGCATAGCCTGATGACGAGCATTCAGCTTTCCTCTCGTCTTTTCCCATTTTCAGCCCTCTCTAAAAGCCACCGGCGTACCGTCCACACCATCCTGCTGAATCCTCACGTGCACCTGCTGGGAGAAGACGCTGCCTGCATAGCCTACATCAGACTCACGCAGTACATCGACGTGAACAACATGCCTCGCACCATGCAGTCAGAGGAGACTCGGGTGTGGCATCGCCGTGACAGCAAGTGGCAGAATATTCACTTCCACCGCTCGGGCTCGCCAACCGTGCCCACCAAGTGAGTGTGTGGATGTGTAATGTGGGTATGTGTGTGTTTTTGTGCGTGTTTAGGTCATACATCAATTGCTCGCACGGTTTTTCCCTCTGTATGAGACTGTAACGTATATCGTATATTCCCTCTGTCACAGTTAGCGAGGTGTCCTGAGCAGCACAGCTCAGTCTAAGGGACTTCATGTCACGTGGCCACTGAGTGTCTGCTTCATCCAAACCCCACCTTTACAACTTCTCTACCCTGTCAGTCTTGTTTACATATCGTCACTGCTGGCCTTTAGCCTACACACAGGTGGGGAATTAATATCATTTTGTATTAGGGCATGTGTGTATGTGTACGATTCGCACACTTTCCTCATAAAACATTGATGTGGAAAACTTGTGTACATTTTTTTTTTTCCTGTTTTTTTTTTTTTTTGTTTTTTGTTTTTTTAATTTAATGTTTCCATTTTCTATTGTGTGAAAGTAAGGAGTCACACTTGGTGATATATCTTTGGGTATGTGGGTACATCAGGAAATGATATGTTTGATCTAGGTATACTGTCAGATACAAAGTCAAACAGTACACGGACAAATCCGGGTGCACGCGTGACATGATGATGTTTGAGTGATTAGTTATCTAGGCACGATATCCGTCACCGATTTTTTTTTTTTTTTTTTTTTTTTTTTTTTTTTTCTGAGGATATGATTAGCAGCAGATCACAGCCACTTCAGTTCTGTTTCAGTGCTTTTCCATTTTTAAGTGCAATACGGCAGGAAAAAAAAAAAGTGTCTGAAGACTGGGCTCGCTTTTGTTTTTTTGGTGACGTTTTTGTGAAGTTGTGTGAAGTGCTGTTTCTGCTTGATCTTTTAGAGAATTGACAGTCGCCTGACCGTGATCTTAGTTCTGCAAGCTTTGTTCTGTTTTAGGATGCTATGCTTTCATGGGTTTTAGCATCAGTAATGTGTACAACTGACAAAGGAAGCACATTAGCCTACGGTTCACTGTTCTCCACCTCGTCATATGAACACAGTAGAAAAGCTGAAATGTGTTTAATTAAAGAATGTACTTTGCTATTCGACACGAATCACCGGTAAATCAAGCTTCATTTTATTTCGCTCACTTATTGTAAGAGTTTTATGCTTCTGTTTTCATTTTTATATTGTTTACTAACACTTGATTCTAAAAAAAAATAATAATAAGAATAAGAATAACTAATGTGTTTCCTGTATTTTCACTCCTTCCTTAATTAATTAGCATTAGCTGTGATCATATAATGCATGAGACATCTTTTTATCAACTCGTTTTACTTTTATGTACATTTTTTTCCCCCTCGATGTCATGTATATGCTCTTGTGGTGATTCCCTGCAGAAGGCTGACGTAGAATAAACAGTTTCTGCTTTCTATTCCAGACTGTCCATTTAAACTGAACGAGAGATGAGTAGTTAGTGCAGTAAACGTGGTTTTAAAATTGTTTATATTTGCAAAAACTCTTACTATTATCAATGCAAAGGGCAAACAAAGTGCAAAGCATTTCCAAAGGGGGACATTTCACAGATTAATAGAGATGATTTATTTGCAGTTGATATCGTTATGATAAGTATTTGATTTCAATAAAGCTCGAGTTTGTTTACTCTTAATTGAGACCTAATGCTTCATAACATCAGTTTGGGGAAAAACCATAGTGAGAGAACCTGAATTTGAGATTGATTTATTATAAATGTCGAATTTAGATTCAGTGTCCGAAATGCTATCAGGGGTTTGAGACATTAAGAAAATCAGTTGTTATCTTGTTCCATTTTATTTGCTTATTATTATTATTATTATTATTATTATTATTATTATTATTATTATTATTATTATTATTTCCATCTGTGTTACTTTTGTTACTTTTTTATTCTAGTTCAGTTCCCTTGGAGCTTTTATTGCTGTAACTAGAAGAAAATTACACAAATCTGTACACTAAACAGAAGTACAAATACTCAAGCGGTTAAAAAGGACACAATAAAGCAAATAAATAAACTGTGAAAACATCCTGGTTTTTGGTCAGTTAATAAATATTCATTTTAAGATTAAGAAAATGGAGAAATTTGCTTAGTTTGTACATGTGGATACACAGAACAACATATTACTGTGCGTAATAAAGCACGATGCATGAATCAACGATCTATGCCTAATTTATTTATTTTGTATTATTCATGCTAATCTCCAGTTGGGTTAAAAGGCAGGTTTAAAGGGAGAGTCGTCAATTCTGGAGAACGATTGTTGATGTTTGAACTCGACCACAAAATAAATACACACCTCCCTTCAGTACTCCTTCAGAAGCTGCGCTCACTAAATTTATGGATGCACATTGCCAAGGCAACGACACCCCCGTCTCCCTCGTCTCCCCTATCTGTCTCTTGTGCACAAGCATCACCACTCCCGGTGGCTGATTGGCTGGGATAGTGTCCATGGGGACACTGGATTTGTTTCGGTGCGCACACAGAACAGACAGCTAGTGGACTGTGAGGAGATATTCTCTGAATTTGACAAAAAGTGTTTTAAGACGTGTATTAAGTGAGAATCGATGACTGCACCTTTAATAGAAACTATTAGCAATTTTGTGGTTTCTGTACATTAAAAAAAAGTAAACACAAGTAAGGGTTTTTCTTTCTCTCACTTGTTTTTTTTTTTTTTCCTTTGCTAACATTTTTACAAGGAGTGTCCCATGTTAAATAAAAAGCCCCAGGCACCAGCACATGATCTACATGATATCATTTATTATCCATCATTTACACACTGCAGCTGCTGTTTTTGTTTATTAGTCATGAACACATGCCTTTATAGATGTTCATCAGCCTAGAAACAAGATGCTTATTCGCTTATTCAAACAGTAAATATCCCGCGCTCTGCGTTAATTATTAATCAGATACTCCGAGTCGGGCTGCACCCCCAAGATGAATTACACAGGATTTTCATTTGAAGCTTGAAATAAATTTCAAGAATGGCTTGATAGTACACATGCTAAATGTCCATTATAAAAAGAGAAATTGCTACTCATTAAGACCACTGAAAAATTTCACATACACACTTGTACACATTCTCTATGGGCGATGAGCAAACTGTGGGAGTTGAGTCGAGTAAAGAAAAATTGGTAGGAGGTGGTATTGTTTAATACTCATGCCATCTTAGTGGCCATCAGAGCCAATATTTGTTGCCACTGGTACTGTAAATAGACCATCGAATTGAACAGATTCACAAAACATGAGAAGATAAGAAACTGCTACCACTAAAACCAGTGTTCATAGGCATAAACGGGTATAGTAAAGAATAGAGACTCGGCACAACCTGAAGGTGTGAGATTGTAATTTACACTTCATACAGTCCCTTCTTGGTCTACTGTCTACTAATCAGTGATATTAGCCTCTCTGCAGCGAGTCGAGTTATGATCCTGATATGTCAGGCAAGAGAATTAAATATTTTCCCTTACTTATCACATTTTACAGTGTTTTTAAAACCATTTGATGGGTTGGGGTTTTTGTGTGTGTGTGTATAACTGTGTGCATAAAATCCTTAGGAATCTTTTTTTTTTTATTTATTATTAAATGATTTTAATAAAGGAGGTTAAGATGTTGGACTGCGGGTCGGGAGTTCAAATCTAAGCGCTGCCAAGCTGCCACTGTTGGGCCCTTGAGCAAGGCCCTTAACCTCAAAACGCTCAGTTGTATAAATGCGATAAAAACGTAAGTCACTCTGGATAAGGGCGTCTGCCAAATGACTGTAATGTAATGTAAAATATTCAGTTAGCTATAAGTTTGAATTGATTCAGCTGACTATTACCTAAGAGGTGGTTATTGAGGGTTTGTTTCAGTTTATATTGTTTTAATATATACACAGATTAGCGTGTCTGCACTGCAACTTACAATCTTCTGGCATTGTTGCTGGACTATGAAGCTTATGGGAGGCACTTACTTTAAGAAACACAACAAATCCCTCAATCATTTTCAAATAATGTGAAACGGGTTGTTTAAGGGAAAATATTTGTTTGCTTTTATATGTGTTTTGTTTCTGCGTGTACTGTGGTCTAAAGTCCGTAGTATTCTTCATAACCGTGGTAATTTCCATATTCTTCACTTCATTTCAAATTTCCCTTTTTATTTGATATGTTTTTTTCCTTGTCCAGTTACAACTCGTACCACCCTTAGATAGTATTTAGTATAGGAGAATCGACCTAGTGTTGATGCCACAGTGAAATACTAAAGACATTTTAGCCTGTGAAGAATCGGCTGTGCTGGTCACGGCGCGGTGAAACTCAGTATTCATGTAGCGCTTTTGCCACTGGTATGAAAGGGACTTTTTGAAGAGTTATCATGGTCATGAAAGGAGTCATTAATAACGATCCTTTAAATATTAGCGAACATGTTGGAAAAACTGGAGGGAGCAACAATATTGTCTGATAAAGTTACCTTTAATGATTTGCTACTTTCTTGCGTGCAGACGAGGAGTAGCAGTGAGTGGCTGGAGATTAACATGGTGAAGAAACACACACACATACGCCCGCACGCACCCACACACACACACACACACACACAGAGTAAATAGGGCAGACTGAATCCACTGTGCAAAGCCGTTGTCACCTTTTATAACAATATGTGAAAGACCAACAGAAAACGCGCATGAGTAAGGACCAATGTGCTAAGCTTTCATTCAATATGACTCTCAAAAAGCACATTAAAAGCCGGCAGCTAGCATATTTTTTGTGTGTAAATTTACATTTATACTGCACACTAATTACTCAAGCTCATTCTGGGTCATATCGGGATGAACTACACAATGACATTTGTTCTTTTTTTTTTCTTCTTTCTTTCTTTCTTTTTTTTTTTGTTTTTTGTTTTTTTTGAAACATGATCTCGGTACAGTCCAAATGTGAACCTGCGTTTGTGGTGTACAGTAAACCTGCCCCAGTAACAGACATTCAAAAGTCTGTTATCCAAAGCCTGTGGACAGAAATGGCGCTAATGAGCCGTAACGCGTTCGACCTCAGTAGTGCATTGGTGCAGTTTTACGGCCTGTATGTAGACAGTGCAGTGCATGTTGGGATATTATTTTTTTTCCCATTTCCTTTCTAATATTTACACGTCTTGTTATTTCAGCTCGTAAAGACAGGGGTTTGTGAAAGAGGGTAATGTCCAAGATTATGTTTAGTTGCTTTTTTTTTTTTTTCATATTTAGGATTACTTTCTAGGCAAAATGTTAATTTAAAATAAGGTAAAGCTATCTTTGGTCACAAAGTAAGAAAAAAATTGGAAAACTTCACATCAACAACAACCACAAAAAAAACCCCCCAACATTCTAGCACACCTTTTGTGATGGAGAGAAAAATTAACATATAAATAAACACAAAAAGAAGGGTCAGGAAGTCGCTGTCTTGGTGATGGGAAGAGACAAAGTGACAAAAGAGGATATGGGTTACAATCTGATCTATTCTGCCAAGGTTTTTGGGAGACTTGCCACAGCGCCAAGAAATGAAAAGGTAAGAGAAAATCAGTCGTTTGTGTCCTGCTTTCCCTTTCTCTCGTCCACCTCCTCTGCCTCGTCCTCCTCCTCCTCCACCTCTGGTGTGCAGTAGCGTTGGAGCAGTTGGTGTAGATGCTGCTGCAGGTTGTCAGGTTGTTGGGACTCCGGAGTGTCCTCCAGTCGCTCCAGGTGGATGTGTTTTCTCTGGCCGTCCCTCACCACGGTCTTCTTCTGAGTGCGTGTCTTATGCATGTGGGTCCTGCAAACAGATCACCACAAAAAAAAGTGAATAAACTCGTGTGAAGATATACCCGAATATTTAATCTCATCACCATTCCTCCATTCTCCATTTTGACCTGGATATCTATCTTAAGAACACGCAAAATACACTAGTGAAGTTAATAAGTCACACCATTTCATACACATTCATACGTACACAAAAGCCAAGCAATATTAGGATGATTTTACCATGCTGGTGTTAAAAGGTTACAAACATATTCCTCTATACGAGGGAGAATCAAAAAGTAAAGGCGGTTGGGGTTTTTTTGGTTTTCTTTTCAACCCAGAAGAGCGCAACAGACAAAGCATGGAGTGGAGACATCCATCTTTTCTTGCGAAGAAGAAATTCAAAAGTTAGCCCTCCTCCAAGAAAATCATCTTAACGTTCTTTTGGGACATGACCAGGCCTATTCTGGTACATTTCCAAGTGTATGGGCAAAAAAGTGAACAGTACAAATTACTGTGCATTGGTGCGAAATGAACCTGCAATTCACAGCAAAAGAAGAGGAATGCTGTCCAAAACAGTCTTGCTGCACCATGACAATACACGTTCTCATACAGCAGCAGCGACAGTAGAGACCAAAGATCCTAAAGCGCTATGCGCAAGATGGATTACTGGCTGGAAAATACGTTGATAATCAGGAAGTATGGAAGTTCGACACTATGGGCGCCATTTTAGTAAGCTGGCCTTTCGTCCCAGAGGCCGGATACCGTGGGAAACTTGCG
>JAQMCW010000001.1:14416661-14427289 GCA_030068335.1 Chrysichthys cranchii
GCTTTCAGTAGACTCAGATTTGGCTTCTGCTTGGTTGGAATGAAAACCTGCACCCACAGCGGCCCTTTCTGGATAAGATCGGACACCTCTGCTCGAAGAGTAGAAGTGGACACAAACAATACTAGCAAGGTATCTCCCACAGAAAAATAGCGCTTCCAGTTTTTTTCCTTTAATTTGTCACCCATCTGTATATAATCACTGGCTTTCTCTTGCCTTCAAACTACTTTTACTACTTGTTTTTTTAATGTGTTTGAATTATGTTTGAATTCTAACCAAAAATCATCAAACACTTAGATGATATATCAGAGGTTTTGTGATTAACTAGATAGGATTTCCAGTACTTTTAATACGAGACACATTCTCTGAGAATTCTGTAAAGGTTATTTTTTTTGTAGGAGGGAAAACATCATTCTTTGTGTGTATCTAGAAATGTATTTATGTAAGGCAGCAGCCATCTCAGCATGCTCTGAAGATTAACTCTTTAACACAAATAGAAAGTATAAAATGAATTAATAAAATCATTCTTGATATTACTCTAACACATACAGAGAAAGGAGACAGACACAAACACAATTCAAACGTCACAAAAGCACCAGAAAGAGTTGAAGCTTTAGCTACAAGACATAGAGGCAGCACCTTCACTGCTAATGTGCTGAGGCAGATGAGAGAGAGAGAATGGGCCCCTTATGATGGGGATACCTTGACTTTGGACTTGGGCTTTATCGGCAGGGATTCTTTCCATCTGCGTCTCAACAGGGTCGTCCCATCGAGGCCTAATGACCAATGGGTCCTCAGGAAGAGGCATCTGCATGTCAGGGAAAGGCTCGCTTTCTATTACTGAGACATCTATGGTGCTGCTTTCATCGTCCGACATGGCAGCTGCCTCCTCTTTCTCTTTTTCTGCTTGGGCCAACCTTTCCACTAGCTTAGCTGCCTCATCACTAATCTCCTCAAAAAATTCAATAGACTTCTTGCGCCTCTCGGATGGCTGATCTTTTTTGCCCGTTGTAGTGGTATGAGCTGGTTGACCAGGCTTTCCCCTGATAGGCAGCTTCGATGGTAATGTCTTATATTTGTTGGGCAACTCAGTACCTGCTGGGCGACCCTGGTCCTTTTTTGCTGGTTTCTTTGTAGAATCACTTTCACAGTAGCTCTTGGCTTTGATAGACCTTGTCACTCTGGAGCTTACAGAGGGACCTGTGTCTGTCTCAGATTTTCTCCTTGTTTCAGGTTTTACAGGTAATTTGGACTTTTTCTCCTTAGGAGATTTCACAGATAAATCATGTTCTGTCCCCGATTTGTGAGAAATGGCTTTTACTGGGATTCTTGATTTTGGCTTTTCCTCCTCCTTAGAGAAAGAGGACTTTTTCTGGGTCGATGCAGTACTACCTTTAGTGTCAGGCTTTGTTTTTGACTTTGATAATATTTTGGAAGTTTTGGGTGTCCTTTCAGGGGTTTTGGGTAGTTCTATCACTGAGTGCTCATCCTCTGGGGAGGAATCTGAGGACTCTTGGTCCTGCTGGGAATAAACTGATCTGGTTACTGTTGACACTGCTGTCTGGACATCAGTTATGATAGTGTCTGAGGAACCAAGATCAGTCCCTGAAGAACTATCTTCAGCTAACTTGTCTGTTTTTATGTCTAAAGATTCTTTTGCAATGTGGTTTTTACTTGTTTTGGGTGAAGTAGAAACAGCCAATGTAATGGGGATTGTAGACTGTGAGGCATCTGACTTAGAAGCTATGACCGACTGATCATCCTCAGGTGAAGAGTGAAGGGATATGTCTGTAGCCTCTTTTAAAACGTCCTCAGTGTCTTCTGGTTTGATCTGTACAGTGAGGTTTATGCCAACCTCTTTTTCTGCTCTAGTAAAGTCTGCACCAGGTCCTTCCATAATATCTTCTATCAGTGCCTCTTCGATTGGTTGCTCTCCAATTTGGAAATAAGCAAAGCCTTCCTCCTCATATCCCCTTTTGGTCATATCTATTGCTCCACTTCGAGTCATTTCAAATAGTTTACCCTCTTGAAAAAGGAAAGGGTTTTGTTCACTCGTTGGCGTGCCTTCCTCAGTGGGCGTCCTTCCTGGTGTGGTGTCTGGAGTTGCACCTTGGGACTGTCGGTCTACTGCCAGACCCAAAATCTTTTGCTCTTCTTCTTTGACTCTTGCTGCAAAGGCTTCATCATCTTCCCGCAAAGCATTCCAGTTGTCTGCCAGGGTTTTTGCCGTTACTCCTCTAGACTTTGTTTTAGGAAATTCTTCCTCTAAATCATATTCTTCAGTGTCATCATAAATACAGATTTCTGGTTTAAATGTTTCCCTAGCTTGCTCAATAATAGTTGGCAAAGAATCAGCCCGTAAACATTCCCTGCTTAAACCTAGATCAGATATTCCTGCAGACCTTATGTGATCACCTTTAATGTCATCTGTAATATTACATTCTATCTGACTATGTGATTTGCTATAAATTCCCTGGTAGTCTGATTCATCTTTCGGCTTTCCACCCTTATCATCATTCTTGCTTTCCCCTGATTTTCTCTGGCTTTCCTCTTTTAGCTCATGAGGTATATTGACCATCCTTTCTTGGCTTAACAATTGTTTGTTGTTCTGTTCTAACTCTTTCATATTAAGCGATTGAAATTCTTTTTGCTGAGAGATCTGATGGGCTTTTGCTGTATGCTTTTCTGAGACAGACTGAGGTCCCTCCATTGCTGAATCATCTGTTGATGCTGAAGTGTGGGCCATGTCCTCAGATGTTTGAGGGATCTCATGCACACCTGCTGGAAAAGGAGAGGGAGGTTGTACTTTAATAGCAGGTTCAATAGATTGTGCTAACTCTGACCCTTGTTTTGGTTCAGTAGGCCCAAGGCCATCCACTGAGGCTGTTTCAACTTTGGATTTAGGCCCAATCAATCTGATGCTTTCATGTCCTCTTTCAGACTCATTCACGGTCTGAGAGAAGATATCTTTGCTATTGCCCTGTCTGTCTTTTTCATCTTGCTCCATCTCATCAAATGTTTTTATTTTGGCTGCCATTTTAAACATCTCTTCCTCAGGAGTGAATTTCCTCTGGGTCATGACACACTCCAACACATCTCCCTCTGCATCCTCAGGTATGACAGATGGATTTAGGCACATGGACAGGACCATAGGGTCTGGGGTTTTGGGATTGAGCTCATAACTTACCTCTTCAGAACTAGGGGTATCACGGGAAAAAGGACTCTTACCCGAACTTGTCAGCTGAGATGTCTGCTCACACCTGTCATCGTCGACACTACCCTCCTGGTCTCTGGGGTGTCTATGCAAATTTTCTGGGGGTAACTCAGGAGCTTTGGAGGATGTTGGGTACCCTGCAGTCACACTGGGTTGCTCTACTGTAGGAGGCAAGGCCATGATGTTTTTTGGTTCTACTGGGCTGCTTTCTAGAGAGTCACAGCATGGGGAGTCTTTAGTTGGACTAGGCTCAATTGAGTCTGGGGATTTATGGGAGGAGTTGTCTTCCATAAGGGGGCTACTTTCTAATGAGTCCTTATGACTAATAGTTATAGAATCATCGGCTACTGGGCTAATGGTCTCTGAATCTTGATGTCTAAGTGGCAGCACTAAACCACTATAACCCTGGGTATCACCCCTTGTAGCCAGGTAGTCATCTGAGGTTGACAGTTGTTGACCATCTGATGGATCTTCATCACTCAAAAAACTGTCTATTGTTTCAGAACCCCTTTTCATTAGTTTTCGAGATTTTGGTGGTTTAGATGATGTCAAAAGAACGTCCTCATCAACAGAGAATTTTTCATCAACAAATTTAACAGTTTTGCCCTGAGAAGCAGATGCAGACTCACTTTTTGAAGGATAATCCACTGCATTTTTCACAGACAAACATCCAAGAGTTGCTGTCGATGCCTGATCATCAGCAGTCTTTGCACCAGTGGGTGAGGACTTAGATTGTGTACTTGTCTCATCTGTGGCTGTAACGCTTTCTACTTTCGAGAGCTTTCCATCTATATATTGACCTGCCCTTTTGGGTGAAGATGAAAGGCTTTCAGGACTTGTATCCAGGGTTTCTGCCATGCCTTCATGCTTGTCACTGTCCTCTGAGCTCATATGGGCTTCGCCTTCACCTAAGCTGGCACAAGGGGAAACAGCTAGCTTTTCAATTTTGTGACTGTCACAGCTGCCATCAAGTGCATTCGGGCCACTATGAAGCTGAGACACTCTAGTGTCCTTAGACAAATCTTGTGTTACAGAAGTAATCAAATTGCTCTGGATTGTAGGTTCTGCTGATTGCAAGGCAGAAGTATCTTGCCCTTTGGTCATTTTAAGTTCTGCTCTTACATGGGAACTTAATTCTTGAGAATGCCGTTTCTCTGAGCTAGTCTGTTGTTTTGTTTTCTGTGGGTCAACACTTTTTATGGTTTCAAGTGAAACTTCTTGTCCAGCTGATGATACTTGAGAGTGGGACTTTGTGGGCAGAGTTTCCTTTATTTGGACTGTTTTTGTGTGTTTTGGTCCAGTGCTTGCTTTATGTTCAAAAAGTCCAGACTTTCCCTTCGAAGGGTCTTGTCCTGTCTGAAAAGCCCTCATGAGTTCTCTTACTGACATAGTCTCTTCTAGTCTCTCTGACTCGTTTTTTTGTGATTTTATGGGTGCTTGTGTTTTTTTAGTGGTCTGTGTTTTTTGCTCTTTAATAATAGGAGATGCCTTTTTTTCTGAAGACCCAGAAGAGGGTTTGCTGCCAGTCTGCTTGCGGCCTCTTTGTTCCTCTTCCACCTTCTTTTGGAGAGCTTTAACTTTGTCTTTAATCGAGCCAATGGGTGTTTCTTCAACTACTGGAGATACAGGTGAAACTTTTTGGTTTGAGGGGGCATGTAAGAGGCCATCATCCTGATGTGTTTTTTCTGTTCTCTCACTAACAGAACCTGCTTTTGAAGTGGACACATTGTATTCATCACTCTGTCCTTGAGGCCCTTTCCTTCGAATGGGCTTTTTCAATTCAGCCACATGTATTTTAGTATCTTTGATCACAGTTGGTACGATTTTTTTGCCACCTTTGCGCAAAACAACTTCAGTGAACTTTTCCTGTACCACATTCTCCTGCACTGAAGCTCCAGATGTCACAGGCACATCCAGAAAGTACTCTTTAGCTTCTCCATCTGTACCCTTTTGTGCCTGTGACCCTCGGCTACCTCGAATATCCTTAAGAAGTGCTTCTTGGGTTTCAAAAGCTGCCATCATTTTGGCCTCTTCAATTTCACAGTCTGAAAGAAGAACCCACTCCTCATCCTTTCTATGTGGACGACTTTCTGCTTTTGCTGACTCTTCAACAATCTTATCTTCGTATGTTCCACTCCTTAGAATTTCATTAACTTTCTCCAAATCCTCTTTTACCTTTTCCATTATTTCAAAAGGCTCCCCTGACACCTCCTCCACCCCCTTCTCTAGACTACCCCCATGCATAGAATTGGACTTCTCAGACGGATCAGTGGTCAGAATGGCAGTCATTTTGATCAGATCCTGTTTCATTTCTGACACGTCAGAGAGTAAATCTGGACTTGCAAGAGCAGGAGAATCTCGAATCAAGTGAGTTTTCAGGATGGATGTCTCTGTAGAATTTTCAGTATCTTCATCATCTTCCATATACAAGGAGGATATTTAAGGAGCAAATTAAACAAAAAATTTAAATTAAAGGGAACAAAGATTTGAAAAAGAGGTCAGGTTTGGATTGGCACAAAGTTTCAAGGAACAGAACAGGACTGAATGTTGTAAGAGTGAACTAGACTCGACGGACAGACAATGGACTTATAGGGATAACAACTGCAAAGCAAATTATAGCCAAATCTTATAGACCTTAAGGGGAATAAGCAGGAAATAACTTGCTTATCTGAAGTCCGCACAAAAGCACATTCACACATTCAAGACAATGGGAAAAAATCGAATAAAATACCAATTTAACTAAAAAAAAAATAAAAGCAAACATAGTTCCTCATACAGTGGAAAGCCAACAAAGATAAACATTTGCTTAAGTAGACTCACAAATAAACTCAGGTTTACTGCAGAAATTAAACTAGAATGAATAAGAGAAATAAACAATGTGTTCAAAACCTTTTTTTTTTTACTTCCCAAAAGAAAGCCAGTGATATAACACTAGTGTTTGTTTCTCATGAATAAACTGATGGAAGTATTGACAAGTTAGTCAAGCTTAAATTATAAGTTAATAAAAATAATAATAAACAAATAAAATATAAATAGATAGAACCAAAACAGCATACAACACAGAAGGTCATTTTAAGCAAGCTGTCAAACTTAGATGATCATATTGTTTGCATCCATTCACGCACACTTTATGTAAGTCAAGTTATTTCCATGCAAAGCTTAGAAACATCTAATAGGTAAGTATCTAGTACTGTAGGTACTGATTCGAGCCTGTATAAACAATTAAACACTTCATTACATTTCATAGGATGGTAATGTATTTTTGTGATAGCACACAATACAGTAAGTGATCTACTTTAATGAAATAGATTGTAATTACAGTGTAATCAATTCAATATTAATTCAAGACCATGTCAGCATGTTTACTTTCTTACAAGTGCATGCTTGTTGTACACATACATGGAGATGGTTTACTTTAATTGCATACTAATTTGATGTTAGTGAGATAGATGTACTTAAGGCCAGGTTTACCTACACCTTGGTTAAGACGTTCAAACTCAGTTTTTCACAACTCCGTGCATTCCATGTGATCATGCATTTTCTGTATGTGAGTTATTAAATTTTAGCTTTAAGTGACTATACCAGACTTTCAGTGGGTCAAATTTCAGTAGGATTTTCAGTGGGTAGAAAATATCACAATTCTTTGCTGGAATGTTTGCCCATTCCTCTTCACAGACCTGATGCAACTCAGTCAGGTTTGTGGGGCTTCTTTAGTACACAAGTTTTTTTCCATTCTGTCCACAAATATTCTATGGTCGGGCTTTGTGATAGCCACTCCAATTCACTTTGTTTAAGCCTTTTCTGTCGTAAAGAGTGTACTCACACTAGGCAATCTGAATTTCTCCCTGGTGCGTTTGACCCCCAAAAACTAGTTTGATTGCTAAAATTAATAAAACCCTAACCCTAACCCTAGGGCCATGTATCACTGTGCCAAAAATAATCCACAATACAAAAATAAAGCAAGAGAGTGTTTTTTCAACACAAAAAGATTCATCCTGCTAACGTTGCTTGGATTTCTCTTTGTTATCAAGGGCAAAAAGGCTCCGATTCTTATACAGTCACAGATGAACTCCCAGCTATCGCCTAATTATGACAGTTAGCCAAACACAAGCTTCTAAAATCATCCATCTATCCATCCAATAGCTATACAGCTTATCCATTAAGGGTTGCGCTTAAGCTGGAATTAATTCCAGTTGACTTTGGGTGACAGGCAGTGTACACCCTGAGCAGGTTGCCAATCTATGGCAGGTCTAAGCAATATAAAATAGACCTGACCTTCATGTCTTTGGGTTGTGGGATGAAACCCACGCGAGCACAGAGCGAATATGCAAACTCTGCACAGAAAGGCTCCAGTCACTCGAAGGCTCAAAACCTTCTTGTTGTGAGGCGACAATATGAACCACTGTACCACCATATTGCCTGCTTCTAAAATCAAGTGCTAATAATTTCTGAAAACATCCTGCCTGTAAAAAGAGACACTCAACTAGATATTTGCAAACCTTTGACCCACTGGAATTTAAAGGATATAGTAAATATGTGTCTAAGCATTTGTTGTAAAAGTACCTCTGATGTGAACAATATAGATGCTCTAATTGACTTGCCAACTAGAATGTATGGAGATGAGCTGTAAGATGTAATTAAGATGAATTCAGTGGCATTGTGAAAGACATGGATATTGATTTTTAGTATTCTAGGTGTATGCAGACCTTTGACCTCACAGATAGATAGATAGATAGATAGATAGATAGATAGATAGATAGATAGATAGATAGATAGATTAACAATTGGACATGAAGTAAACTATACACAGGAATGTAGGACACTACTTTGCTTTGCAGTTTGTTATAAAAATTTGATGGCAGGTGGAAAGCTATTTAATGACACAAATGTCACATTGTGAAATGAATTTCATGTTGCATGTTCATACAGGGACAGTATCTTCTTTAAAACTTGCTCTCTGCAATGCTTGAGAATTAAGAGAAGAGGGAACCAGGGATGTGGGAAGACATTTTTCATATGTATAATTATGCACTCTTCCTAATATATTCTCTACAACAGCTATTATCCTGTAATAGCTCATTTACAGGGACTCATCCTACAGACATGCCAGATAATCCAAGCCTAATATTACCTAATAATACCTAATAAATATACTCATCGACATGGCGAAAATTCCTATTTGGTGACATTTATTGAGCATTTATGGAAGGAGACTTGGCTGTCAAGACGTTGTAAAATTCAGTAAATTTCCTGACAAGGGAAGAGTTACTTCCTGCGAGTTATCACTTACAATATAACAGCTATTAAGAGTTGTTTCCTCACCAGTCTCTCTTCTTTCTCTCTGGACATTAATCAGAAAAAAACATGCTGCTTGTCAGGTTAACCCAAAAAGTACTCAAAATACTCAATTTTAAACTTTACGTAGCATATTTATATATTTATAACTTTATTTATTCATCTATATATTACTATTATTTTAGCATTTACAGTTAGAGTAAGCCTGAAAGACGGAAGTGCTGCAGCACCCTGAGCAGCCCAATTTCCCACATCCTTGGAGGGAACATAACTGGAAAATGAGCAAAAGATTCAAAAGATTATACTGTCATTGTGACAAGCTGGAGGTGGGTTAAAAGGGGATGCTATGCAGGACCACATTACTATTGTTATATTAAAAATTATATTGAATATATTAAATATACCATATATATATATATATATATTATGCAGCACATTATTTAGTAGTTAATGAGTATGTGAGTCGGTTAAAAGCAAACGCGTTTAATGGATGACAGATTAGAACTTGAAAAGAGAAATGTCTTACATCTTCCAAGTGTTCGGCTTGTCTGCAAAGATAAGTAAGTAAAATAATTGCAATTAGTGGTGAACTACTGAGTGGATAGAAACATCAGTAAGGAGAACAGAAGAACTGAAACAGTCATGATGCTATTAGGGTTGGCTTAAGGACAGGGAGAAACAGAATGGGCAAATCAACAAGTATATTTCACTTTAAATTAATACATGTCAATACAAATATACAGAATGTCTTGGCGGGTTAGTATTTAAGGCTTCATGTTACTGATCAGAAATTCCAGCATCACCAAGCTGCTCCTGTTGTGTGCTTGAACAAGACCCTTAATTCCTAAATCCTGTCTTAATTGTAGGTTACTTTAGCTAAAAGCTTCAAACAAAGGAGTAAAATGTAAATTACAAGCTCAGTTACTAAAGATGCAGTGGTCTATATATGCTCCATTTTAGAAAAATGTAGTAATTTGAGGACCTGTGAATACGTCATAGATTTCGTATCAAGCTTAACTCCGAGCTTGAGTCAAAATGTACTATGTGGTAATTACAGTGGCAGACCTTAACTGTCACCAGTTCTAAAATTACTACACAGTATAAAAATTTTATTATTTTTATTATTCCTGAGGACTATGTTTTTTTTTTTTTTACCTGGCCATGACAATTAATTAAATATATGTAGTATAATACATAAGTTAAATAATTTCAAATAATAATAAATGTAAAACAAAATTACAACTATAAATGAAAAAAGGAAAATGCTGTTCAATCTTTTATACTACAGCGGAAACAGGACATCCAAAAGTGTGGATGTTAAGAGAATAGAGGAAAATATCTCCACAGTTACCTCCTCATCAGGCTCTTGGTCTGAATCTGATTCCTTTGAGGAACAAGAAGCAGTGAAAGGGAAGGAGTAGAGGGAGATAGAGAGAGAGAGATGGAAGGGAGACAGGGGACAGGAAAGAGAGAAGAGAAAAGAGAGAGTACGCATAGCAGTTACCTTAGCAACAGAACTCTTGAGCCAGCCTGTGAGGCAGAGTATAAGAGGGGGTATGTGTGGAGGACATATACAGCCTAAAATGCGCATACTGATCCTGTTTTTGTTACCGTAACTGATTAGTAATTATTTGTAAAATATTTTATTAACCAAACAATCATAACTAAAAACACATAATATAATTTGAATCAACATAATATTAACCAAATCCTAAATCCCTAATCTAATCAGAATCCTAACCTTAGAATTACTTCATCTTAAAAAGTAAAATAGATACAGATGTTGTCAATCGTCTACGATACAGGCTTGTAGATCATAACTGAGCATGACCTTATAATTGTGTAATATTATGCTATAAGGTGTATATTGAGTTCATTTCAGTTATATTAAACTTAATATAATAATGTGCAGTAGGTATTATAAAAGATGAACCTGTGAAGTCAGTAGGTCATTTGAGAGAAACATTGAAATATAGTGGTACCTTGACATATGACATTAATTCGTTCCTGGAGCAACGTACGTCGCCCTCTATCGCCCTCTATCACCAACTGAACACTTGCTATACGCTTACAGAACATTGCTAAATTTATTCTACACTTTACGTATCGCTAAACTTATGCT
>JAQMCW010000001.1:14457867-14469715 GCA_030068335.1 Chrysichthys cranchii
GTTCCTCTACTTCCTGATAATACACATGGAATTCCCGATGACGCTTTTATGAACCGATGGAAAGCGAGTTTCTAAACTCCATTAGACGTGGTCGACTTCAGCTGGATGTAACTCGGTCATTTTTTGTCCGATTTCAACAAACCATGCCTCATTTTGAAGGTCTTTAGATGGACAATGTGCAAGTAACAATAACTCACGTTTGACAATTTTCTCACTCTGACTCATTTTGCCAGCACGGGTCACATTTTGTGATATAAAGGGAATGCATTTAAAGAAAAGCATCTGATATGCGACTGTGGAATATATGGGTAGACCACTAATGTTCTAAGGCTTGTTTTGTTTCTGTTTTGGCTGATAATTTAGGTATGCAATTCAATACATACCAAAATATTTCAGCCCACAACCTGGTTGTTCTGTCATGAGCTGAAGACTTGATCACTGATAAGTGTTTTCAGCAAGATGATTAGTGAAACTTTCAAATCAATACAAAATTCATTAACACTTTTAATTGCAATGCTCGGAAATTAAAAATTTCAACCTTAGAGTGTAATTGGAGGATATTAAAAGACTTTTAATTTACAAGATTTTTTTTTTTTTCATTTTTATGTTGAAAATTAAGGTCAATAGAGCTACAATAAATATTCGTATAAAATATAAGAAAATCCGCATAGAAACTTAAATTAACATTTATTTAGGATGGGCAAAATGCATGTGGCCCTCCGACCTCAAGGAGAGGCATAAGGGGGGCTAAAGTCTGCTAAAGTTACCAAAAATGCTTCTTTGCCCAAAAAAGGGTTAAAGAAACACAAAATCAATGGATTTGATCCTACTGAAAACTTGTAGACAGAACTGATGCCGAAACCTAGTTTAAAGTACAGTGGTACCTCTGGCCACGACCATAATTCGTTCCAAAACTCTGGTCACAACCCGATTTGGTCAGCTAATCTCCCCATTGGACTGTATGTAAATATTGGGGTTTTTTGGGGTTTTTTTTTTAGATTTTTAAGCACAAAAATAGTTCATTTTTCTGTAGAATGCAGAGTGTAACAGTAAACTAAATGTAAAAATTTAAAAACCTTGAATAACTCTCAGAAAACCTTGAACAACAGAGGAAACTAACATTGCACAAGTCCGCATTAAATCTCTATGAACCGTTCGCTGTAAACATTTTTTTAAATGAGTTTTAAGCAGAGAAGAAAAAAAATCTAATTTTGAAAAGTCCTTAATTATACAAAAACTTACTGTAAACAACCAAGAAACCTAACCTTGCATGAGTCGACTTCTGATGTTAAGGAAGTGAGGAGAAGGAAGGGCGGGGAGGAGGTTACTGTACAGCCAATGAACGCACGTCTGACTGACACCAATTACAAGCACACGTGTGTCTTTGTTAGGTACGCAATACACAATTGCGCAATACGCAAACAGAAAATGCTATTGTCGTAGTCAATACGACAGTCGTAGCTAAAGAACTAAAACTGTTGTAGTCCAGTATTTTATATATTTTTAGAACATGTAACGTAAAAGAAATATAAATTGGCACGTACAATGCGGAAGGGGAAAAAAGCCAGAGCTGTGTTTGCTCGGAATCCGATCGTTTTGGAGAATTTTTTGGTCGGGAACACTTCATGTTCAGAAGTGTTCGTGACCAGAGGTTCTACAGTATTGTGTACGCAGGAATATTTTCAAACTTGTTAGAGATTCCAAGAAAAGACACAAAAATGTATTTGCCAAAGCGCTGATCATTTCAAAACCTGTGTTATCCTGAAGGGTGCCAATAATTCCAGAGTGCACTGTATATTTGTGTGTGTATACCTCAGTAATGGCTTGAATGGAAGCCCCATACTTGACAAGAAGCTCCATCACCTTCACTCTGTTCTTCTTACAGGCAATATGAAGAGGTGTGAAGCCATTCTGAAAAACACAAAGGGACGTTTGAGTAGTAGGCAAGACATCGATGTGTACCCCTGTCAATACTATTAGCGGTGAATTCAACTAGTAATTTATTATATAAATAAACAACCAAAGTCCTAAATGCACAGGATCATGTCCATGACAAGCCCATTTCTGTCTTCTGTATGATAATACCTTAACTAGACAATAAACCAGGACTGAAAGTGAGAGGAATAGAAATGGTACCAGTGCCCGAGCGTTTGGATTGGCCCGTTTGTCGAGCAGAAGCTTCGTGACTCTGTAGTGACCACAGTGAGCGGCAACATGGAGTGCGGTCAGGTAGTCGAGCGTGACATCATCCACCGGTGCCTTGTGCTGCAGCAGGTGTTTAACACACTCTACATGGTCACCCTGGGCTGCCATGTGGAGAGGAGACAGGCCATTCTTTTTGAAGACAAGAAATGAGAGGAAGAGAGAATGAGTCCCACACTCATGTATCTGTAATTCTGTTATTTTAATAAAAAAACTGAAATAACCCTACATATTTTATTTGGTTACTTATGGTTAAGGTTAGGGTTGGGTAAGGGTTATGTTTGTTATAGTTAGGGGTCAGGGTTAGGCTTAGAGAAATGAATGTGAGATCCCCACAAAGACATAAATACAAAAGTGTGTGTGTGTGTGTGTGTGTGTGTGTGTGTGTGTGGGTGTGTGTGTGCGCATATGTATACCTTGGTTCTGGCCAAAATGGGAGCTCCTCTTTCCAGCAAGAGCTCCACTGCTGTGTCGTGCCCACTCCTTGCCGCACAGTGCAGAGGTGTGAGGCCATCCTGCAGAGAGTGAGAGGGAAAGAGAGAGAGAGAGTGAGAGACAGAGAGAGAGAGAGAGAGAGAGAGAGAGAGAGAGAGAGACAGAGACAGAGACAGGGACACACACTTCATCTCAATATTTACCATAACAGCCTTTTTATTTCAATATACCACTGGATATGACCCACTTGCCAACAGTGTGTGTGTGTGTGTGTGTGTGTGTGTGCCTCTCTCTCTCTCTCTCTGTCTGGCTACACACACACACACACACACACAAACCATGTCATGCCCTTGGACTCTCTAAACTACCTCTGTCATCAGAGTCAAGTAAAAATAACTCACAGAGTATGTCGGGTTTCTGACTGGCTTTTATTACAGTGAGGCATGGTTGTTGTAGTAACCAGGTTCTCTCTCTGGGGGTCTCTCGCACATTTATGCCATATTCTGGATAGCACACTTTATCAATTTAATAGATGTTTTTTATTTCTTTCTGTGTGGATGATCTACTTCTCCAGCATGGTCTTCAGTGGTCCGTGTGTTATTGCTTTACAAGACCTCTTGTGTCTTCACAATGTATCATTTGTATCAGTTTCATATGTAAGCACCAAATACGCCATGAGAAATAAACTGAGACACATAAAAAAGGATCTATAAACGTGTAGTTGAAAGTAGATGAATACCACACAGGTCTACTAAAGCAACGCACCCTTGTTTTGGCATCAATCTTCGCCCCTCTGTCCAACAAGAGCCGGACCATGTTTGTATTTCCCCTCTTAGACGCCACATGTAACGGGGTGATTCCATTCTGCAGGAAAGAAGACACAATATAACAGAGAGCTAACCTTACTGAAGGTCTGCAAAGGACGTTACATAAAACAAATTGAACAAATGAATGAAGCTCTCCAAAGGTGTGGTTCACTAACTTCTCTGTGTGCAATTTAAAATGCTGTGTCTTAAACAGGGACTTGTGCTGCCTCCAGCAAGGGACCCTATGCTGCCTCCTTCTTATAATGAACGATGTCCAACCTGGTTACGTTCACTGTTCACAATGATGAGTGCATAAATGGTGCACAGGAAATGAATTTAAATGCAGCTGTACTGACTCAAGGGTTATTTAACACTTTCGGTGCGGGAGTTGACTAAAGTCGACATGTAGGGGTTTGGTGCTACGGCCATGAAACACGTCGACAAAAGTCGATAAAATTAAATAGTTCAATTGTACTCGCTAGGAGGCGACACTCGAGGTAATTTTTAGTAATATACTGTTACTGTTGTGTGTCAGAGTACCATCTGGAGCACGCTGTTGACTAGCTATATTACGATATGCAGTGAAAATGCCGCGGAAAAAAATGTTTAGCAAGGAGGAGGTTCTGAAATTAATGCTGGATGATGTATCTGACCTGTCTGACAATGATTTTGACGACGCGGAGAGTGAACCCGAAACTGCAAGGGCTTCTAGCAATCTTGAACCTGACACTGCAGAGCCGTCTACAAGGGGAAAAACTCGTCAAGCTTCCACTCGTTCTGCCGCATCATGTAAAGATAACACCACCTCAACAGTTTCTACTGGTGCAAAGTCAAAGCAACGGCCCGAATTTACACACAAAATATTCAGCACTAGGGGCAAAGTAAAAAAAAAAAAATCAGCATTGAAAGGGTTAAACGAGTAAAAGTTGCATTTATGAAATCTACGGATCATCTGCCAGCCAAAATCACTGGCAAGCCCAGACTTTCGGTGTCAAAGAAAACGTGGGCTCACAACACTAACATTTTTGAATCTTGAATCAAACTGCAAATCTTCTCCAAACACAGGGGTGGACAAATCAGTAGCTATTTGCTTTTTATCCACAGCTGCTCAGGAGACAAGTAGGTTTAACAACCTATAAAGCAGAAAGGAGAAAATCTTTACTCCGTATTGCTTTCAAAAACAAACTTTTTTGGTGATGGTAAGCCGCTGTGTTAAAGAGCAGGTGGATAGACAGCTAGATCAACACGTAAGAGCTTTTAAAAACATGATAAAGATATGCCAAACTGATTAGAAAAATATTTAAACAATTACGACTAATAATTCACTTGCAACAGTTCACACTTACTAAAGAAAACATTTAATAAGCAGGGGGCCACGGTGGCAGGTCCCCTGAGCTTGAGTTTCTGTCTCTGGGGAGTTTTGCCAGTTTTCTCAGTGCCTGCTAAGTTTCCCTCGGGGGTCGCCGGTTTCCTCCCACCTCGCAAAAAATACCAGTACATGGACTGCCTAGTTTAAATTGCCCATAGATGTGAATAAGTATGTGACTGTACATGGTGCTCTGCAGTAGGCTGCCATGATAACCAGGCCGATTCCTGCCGCACTCACAGCAGCCTTGGCCCAGACTCCAGATCCACTGCGACTCTGACCAAGATAAAGCGTTCACTAAATCTGAATGAATGAATAAAATGTGGCTCTTGACACAAGAATGCCTATCATAGGGCAGATCTGATCAATGGTTCAGTTCAGGTTGAGGCCAGCGTGAGACTGTGGGCAAAAAAGGACAGAATGTTCTCAGAAAATGTGCATACTCTGACACTGAGGCATGCTGAAGAGGCATGACGTCCGATAGTCATTTTAGTCAGAAAGAAACAGCGTGTGCACGTTTAACGTTGTGTGTGTACGTGTGTGCAGACATCAGGTTTCAGTACACACCCTTGCAGTAAAATCCACAGCGGCGCCTCGATTTAGGAGTAATGTCGCTACGTTCACGTTCCCATAGTGAGCCGCAATATGCAGTGGTGTAAATCCGCTCTGCAACACAGGGGGGGGAAAGAGCAACACAGGAACACACCACTTAACACTTCACTCTAAACACATGCCCCAAAGCCACACTGTCAGTAAGTGCTGATCTGAGAACAC
This sequence comes from Chrysichthys cranchii, assembly GCA_030068335.1. Classification (NCBI taxonomy): domain Eukaryota; kingdom Metazoa; phylum Chordata; class Actinopteri; order Siluriformes; family Claroteidae; genus Chrysichthys; species Chrysichthys cranchii. Next base: position 14,463,451 of record JAQMCW010000001.1, read on the forward strand.
CTTATATGTCCTCAACGTTCATTACATAAACATGATTTTACACACACAACAAAGATCTCAAATCTGCACTTTTTAACAGTATGGGCTTGGATATGAAGAAATGCATCCCTGACCTCTATCTACTGTAGTGGCATGCAGCAGTCAAACATGGCATCGCAAATCAGAAGATGAAACTGAAAATACATTTCTGGAGGAAGTTCAGTAAAATTATTCGGTCCTATAAACGTGGAGTAGGGAAAAAAATGAAAGGTAAAAAAAAAAAAGCAAACCGTATGAAGTTCCCACATATAAAACTCAGATACAGACATTCACAGAAACATTAGAGGTCACAGGCATGCAAAACGAAGAAGTGTAAAAGCAAGTGCAGACGGAATATTTTTGACGAACATATTATCTTGTGGAACAGAGAACGGGAAATCGACAGAAATGAAAATCCACAGAATAATGAGATATCCAAAATTTTAATAAAAACAAACAAACAAACAAACAAAAAACCAGAAAAGGAGCATTATCCCACAGTAATCTATATCAGGAAGCGAATTAGGTTAGGAATAGGAGAAGATAGTGATTGGCTGAGCAATCTGAAGAACGTGAAATTCTGGCCTTACCTTTCCATTCTGAAAGTCACGGTCCGATTTAATGTGAAAACATCATTTGCAAAAATGTGAAGGATATATTGACTATGTGATACACATTCAAAGCTGGTGCAAAAAAAAAAAAAAAAAAACCCATGTGGCGCATCATGCTATCTCTGAATGCAGTATCTAAAAAAATAATCAGATAAGCACAACCAAACTGCTTGCAGATATTTAGAAGTGTCTGCTTAGCATGCAAAACAAATCAAGAACTCAATTAAACAATTCAACCATCCCCATGCACATTTGTTTATTTCTTGTGCGTGGTTTTGCTATTAACATTTGTGCATCCCGCTTAAATCTACTTTACCTGTTACATGCTGTAGTTTTCAATGTAGGATATTAATATTACTAAAGGTTAAATGTTAACATATTACTCCTCATTTAAAATGGACATTTTTACATTACAGAATTAAGATATAAATTATAATCTACTGATATGCACTTAACTAGGACTATGCACTTAATAAAGACAGCATGCATACTGTAATTGAAAGAAGTCTTCACTATTATGTACTTGGCTGAACAAAGAAATCAAATTTTGACCATTAAGTATAACCCAAGTGTCAATTATCAATCAAAAACGAACTTTTGCCAAAGTGGCTTCACTTGGACTATCTAGCTATTTACATTCACAGCTATTTTGTTCATTATCAGGGGCATAATGTAAAGTTGTAAAGGTGGCTGGTTGTTTGTTTTTGAAATTTTATATTTCAAAGTGCAATCTTAATCCATCAGGGAGAAGATTACACGTGGACGGGGGATGCAGATATATTGCAGGTCTATTGGGTTTGCATTTTCAGTTTGTAACATAACCATATTGGCAAATGAATATTCATAAGCATGGCAGCATAAAACAATGAAATGTTTCTGGCAAGCATAGCTATCATGATAGAAATAATGTACTGTATATACTGCAACTAAGAGAACCCAAAAGAAATCTGAATGACACTTAAATAAGATGATTAAAGAGCCAGCCACGCATAAGTCAAAATATTCAAGAACGTAAAACAGGAACACAAGAAGTCCCACATGCAATGCCATTAACTGTAATGTGTAAAATAAACCATGTAAAAGAAAAAGCAGAAAACCTGCTGAAAAAATATTTAGAACCAGAATAGATCTCTACCTCAGTAGTCCTATTGACCATCATCTGTAGCAGTGAAGAATGTGAAAGGAGAAGCATTATGTTTTACACACACACACACACACACACACACACACACACACACACACACACACACACACACATGTTCTGCATGCGCATAAATTCCCCATTTTTCTTTGGAATGATATACTTATTTCTCTACATAATTTGCACTTTCTTCGTTTTGATGATGCTTTGCAGGTCAAATGCTGACTCATGGGCACATGTGAAAATCATTCACATCATTAGTTTCCACTAAGTACCAGGTTATAGCATAAAACGTAGCTGCCTCTGCCAGGAGGTCAAAGGCTGTATATTAATCATTCAACAAAATCAGGGTTTTCGATGATAAGCTTTCTGTCTGAATTTAAACCCTATTGAACACCTGTGGTCTTTATTAAATACAAAGGACTTTGTAATGTTGTGCACTGAGCAGTCCAAGATCCCCTATAAGTGCCATTCAGTTACAGATTACAGATTAAGTACAAGACTCAGTGCTGTTATTCCCTGCAGGGCAGGATTTTTCACATAATAAATGCAGGAATACTAACGACTAATTAAAAAAATTTACCCCATAACCATAGGGTTAAGCTCAAAATCATGCTCGATGCATCTTTTATTCTTTTTATATATTCATTTTTGTTCATTTTCAAAGACGACACTTACGACTGATGTAAGATATATATCAATGCATGTTAGTGCTAATTGTAATAATTAGGATTTTTTTTTTTTTTATTTGTTCCCTGCCAATAATAAGTGTAAAATTGGGACGTTTTGTCTGTTTGGACAGTCAGGAGACGGTATAGGAAATTTTGTGGTGCTTGTGGTATTTGTTTGTGTTAATAATGTTAAGAAGTTACACAATATATGGCCAAAAGTATGCGGACACCTCACGATCACAACCATACTGTATGTGGTTCTTCCCAATTCAACCATTGCCACAAAGATTATAGCATATAATAGGACTTATAGAATGTCTTTGTATGCTGTAACTTTACAATTTCCCTTCACTGGAACTAAGTGGCCCAAACATATTCCAATATGACAATGACCTTGTGGACAAAGTGAGCTCCACGAAGACATGGTTCACCAAAGTTGGATTGGAAGAACTCAAGTAACCTGCATAGAACCCTGATCTCAACCCCACTGAACACCTTTGGAACGAACTGTAATCCTACTGTGCACCAAGCCTTCTTGCTCAAAATCGCTGCCTGACCTCACTTGTGGCTGGATGGGCAGGAATTCCCAGATCCATGCTCCAGAATCTAGTGAAAAGTCTTCCACATGTCTTTGGCCATATAGTGCATATACCTAAAGCCCTTACTTAATGAAGAGTTATACATAGTAGGCAGGAAAAGAAAGGGAAGTTTAGACAGAAGCACTAGACAGTGCTAGCATTAATTATCCATTACTTTCGGCCTCAGATTCTTTAGAACCATTAGAAATTTCCAGAGAAAAATGTGTACATCTAAATCAACACATGCACACATTCTTTCTGTAACAAAAAGCTTTTCATAACCTTCACAGAGAACTCATGCTAAGGTTACATTATTTACACAGATGTCCTCAAAAGGCCACTAAACTATGCACAAGTAAAACTGATATAGTGTTATAGTCTCATAGATGAATGGAATGAAAGAGAAAAGAGAGGAACCCGGATAGCATCAGGATGGAGACACAGCACACAGGCGCACTGAGACTGGAGAGGAGAGACAAAGAGAGATGGGGACAAAATCTAGAGAATGGCCAACAGCACAACATAGAATACACAATGGAAACAATGATGACAAACTGTAGCTCTGTAGAGCAGATTTCCACAAGAGCTACCCAACAATACCATGACAGATTTTAAGAAGAAATGGACAAGATGGCATAGAAGCACCTCACAGTTAGAGGATTAACTGTAACACCATGCACATTTATATATGGCTCTTATATTTACAACAGAGATGCCCTGTGATTGGTTAGCCTTGTTCATTTCTTGTTCCCTGTTTTTCTTTACCTTGGACTGGACATCTGCGTTGTGGTCATTCTGGAGCAGCAGGGCAGCTGATTTCGTGTCATCCTTACGGGCGGCAATGTGTAGGGCGGGGAGACGCACCTTCCCCTTGGTGTCATTCTCCAGGAGGATGGAGACTACCTGATTATGGCCCTGCTGCAGAGCAATGGCCAAAGGGGTGAAGCCGTCCTGCAAATATAATCTTGTGTTAATCACTTTTAATCTAATATAAAATGGGTTTTCAGGCAAATAAATTGATGGTGTATGATATCTTTAGCAGCATTTAAATTGGAGGTCTTGACTTACAAATTCAATATTTTGACACAGATTTGATTTTTTTTTTGTCCTGTTTGATTACACACACATAAGACTCAAGCCAAATCCACTTCCCATGTTCACAACATTCTTGTTGCCAAAATAGGCCTTTTTTTTTTTTTTTACTAGTAGCGTCATTGTGCTAGTAGAAATGACATGCTGTTTTATTCAAGTTGTGGTTTTCATTGTAATTACGTGTAATCAATTAGACTCTTTGTCTTTATGTTCCCTTAAGGCAAGTACCAACTCTATGCTTGCTATGAAATGACCTGAGAAATGTTCTTGTAAACTGTTCTTAAATACGGTTGGTGCTGGATTCAAAAGTATGGAAAATTTTGGTAGTAATTTGGTAGTAATTTATTTTATTTTATGTCAGGACAGGTCTGGCAGAGTGGCTTTTGGTAAATACATATCCAAAGACATCGCTGGCCTGGTTTAAATGATATACCAGCAAACTTTCAGTCACTGTTTATTGCATACCTCTGTTGCTGTGCTCTGGTTTCCTCCATTTTCCAGAAGGTAGCGAACCACATCCAAATGGTTCTCTTGAGCAGCCATGTACAAGGGAGTGAAGCCATTCTGTATCACAATAGTTAACTTTTAGTTAGCACAGCTATCACCAAATAGCAACAGGAAAAGTCACTGTACTCTAGGCTTACCTGTGATTGCGCATTGATGTCTGCTCCACGTTTGACCAGGATCTTCACCACATCTCCCTGGCCTGCTAGAGAGGCAATGTGGAGAGCTGTGTTTCCTTTCTGCGGGGCAAGCATACATTGTTACACCAGGGCCAAAAAACAGAAGAACAAAAAACAATCCACAGTTGATGCCGAATTTGAAATTGAACATTTGTCACAAGTAACCCCATTCATATCATCTGTTACAAAATATTCTCTTGCTTTGTAGTATCAGCTATTACCAAACACATGACAAAACCTTTCTGATTTGTATTATCGGTTTAACATTTATCAGTATATCACAGGAATACCAATACGCAGCAGAAAGCTACGTCAAGTTTCACTCCCGTCAGCCAAGAATAGACATCTGAGGCAACTGTGGGCACAAGTGTGGCAAAATTGAACTGCTGAAGATAGGAAAAAACATCACCTAGTCTTTTTGAAATATTCTTCGCTGAGTGATACCTGATATGGTCTTCTGCTATTGTAGCCATCTGCCAGAGGATTTGAAGAGTTGCGCATTTTTAGATGCTTTTCTGCTCACCACTTTTTAAAAAAAGTGGTTTTTCGGGTAACTACAGACTTCCTGTCATGTTGAACCAGCGTGGCCATTCTCCACTGATTTCTTACATTCTGTGGCCAGTGACTCAAGTCGTCAAAAGTCAAAAATGAATATCATGACCCTTATGGATGTAATGGGTCAATTTAAGTGTTAGGAGTCAAAACATTTACCATATCTAAGCTCATTTAAGTGAATTACCAATTATAAGCTGTATTTGTATCAACAGCTAATAATTGGTGATGGGAGGCCCTCGCATCTCCGGTGCCATCACCAAACTAACGCAATGCACCAATTAAGAGAGGTCATATTGAATAAGCGGAAATGAGTGAAAAAGCCACTCTTTCACAAAAAGTCACTCATGGATATCATCATAAGTATCTTAACCTATACTGCAGCCACTGCAAATCTGAAATGAATCAATTGAACCGTCTAGGAGCAATATAGATGAGACAGGTGAAAAGGCCATTCTTTCTGTGACCAGATGGTGGTACTATACCGGGGTGTATTCCAGAGGCAGGGGATATCATCATAACCATCATTAACCAATGACCTGTGATTTGACACACATCCTGTTTGCATGGGGAGATTTATAAATTCATTGTGCAGCCATCTCCACATGGTGAAAAATATCAAAAATCCTTTCACATCAGCAACATCTTGACATTATGTATCCCAAATCTGACATAAATCCAATAAACTGTTTAGTTTAGGGAGTAACATGTCAGAATGCATAAAATCCAAAACTGCTCATTTTCTGATGGGCGGGGTCAACTTGGGAAGACCCACAAGACTTCCATATTTAGTGCATATACACTACCGTTCAAAAGTTTGGGGTCACTTCGAAATGTCCTTCTTTTTGAAAGAAAAACACAGTTTGTTTCAATGAAGATAACGTTAAACTAATCAGAAATACACGCTATACATTGTTAA
>JAQMCW010000001.1:14470502-14483199 GCA_030068335.1 Chrysichthys cranchii
CTTCATATCTTGATGAAATCTTTCCCCATGCTCATCGCTTACATCGCCAAGATTGGATGGAAACATAAACACAAACCGGTGCATAACTTAAAAACGTGACGTGATGCAAAACAAAAATGGTTTTCGGATTTTGAATCAGCATGTCGCATTTTATAAGGTACAGGTGACTGAATTCCAGTAGCAAAATGACTGTTGACCAGTGTAATATGAGATATTATGAAATTTTTCGATGATATCTAAAAGTACAGGTTATTTAAAAAGCATGGCGCCCCCCGTGGCAGACGTGTTTGCTGGCTCCAAAACATCTATTTACTTATTAAATAACCTGTTTTATGTCCAGTCATCTGTAGTTATCTTGTAAATAGCCTGTATTGTGTCCTATATCACTTAAACATTCTTCCCGGTATTCTGTGGACAGCAAAGAAATTAATTCATTGTGCAGGGAAACATGCTTTCTTACTGTACATATGACAATAAACACTTTGAATTGAATTGAAAAAGCCTTAAAACCAAGAACCATAAACGGACTCCATTTGGTCTTTCCGTAGTATGAAATTATAAAGAAAAATCTATTTACTTATTTATTTACGGTAATGATGCGAATTGCCTTTAAATAGAAAGTGAGGCGACTGGAGCCTTCAGATTTTTGCGTATCATTGTCTTAAGCAAATTTCACGTAACATCCTTTCTTGAGTTCCAGCAATTAAGAACATATCTTACTCTCTCTCACATGAGATAAACAACCTTGTCCTGAAATAGTTTAGGTCTGGGGTGGAAGAAATAATTAATCTGTTTAGATAAATCAGTCATTAATGAGATACTGTAACATTAAGCCAGAGTAAAACCTAACATTAGTTCCTTAGCCCAAGAATCATGCTATTTCCCTGAGGTCCATTTCACTCCATTGGCTCAGCACTCATATGACACATCCCAGTAATAGCTAGTGAGTAGTCACTATGTTTTCATGTGGTTGCCAGTTCTAGGTATTACCAACTGCCAAAGCACTGCTACTTCAAGATGCCACTGGTAAATCTGTCAATCAAAGTATAACAAGCCTAAATCTTTTCTCATTCCTCTCACAACTAATCCTAGAACTCATCATTCTTCAGGAAGAACTCACCTTCGTTGCAGCGTCCACTGCGGCACCTCTATCCAGCAGCTCCTGGACAAGATCCATGTGCCCCTCCTTAGCTGCCAAGTGCAGAGCATTGAGTCCATTCTGTAAAGTCCAAAAAAAAATAAAAAATCAGTCAGAAATCAACCACAATGTTTCAAACACACACACACACACATGTGCGTGCACACACATACACACACACACACACACACACACACACACACACACACACACACACACACTCAAAAAGCTTTCAAAAAAACAAGTTTTCATGTACCTCCTCCTCCATTCCCCTATGTGCTTCCTGACTGTGAGGCTGTACAACACTATTACACACTAGAGGTTTGATATGAATATCAAAGCAGATATGGATGATCCCGTTTATGCTGTGTCACTTTGGCACAGGGACGTGCCAAAGGATTTTCAGGGTTCATTCAAGATATTAATAAACCTGGCAGTGTCCGTGTATCTGGCAGACGTGCACCCAGTTAAGTAATAAAGCGTACCTTATAATAACAGAAAATGTCAAGCAAAGTCACTGGCATATTTCTTCTAAATTCTTATTAACTTTTGTTTTTTTTATTTAACAGAAGCAAAAACCCCAAAAATGCAGCATAGAAACAAACGCATTGGAAAATGCATTGCAAACAACTTTTGGTACGCTCCGAAACACCTACTCGGAAGAAAATGGCAGATGAGCTGTATGCCCCAGGAAATCAGAGCCACTGCTGCTAATCCAATGCTAATAAGAATACTGATGCGTCTTCCCTCTTTTGTTGCAGGGGGAAAAAAAAGCGATAGCCCTATTCAGACTGGATTATATTTCCATGGGGACCTGGAATAATTACGTTATTGGCAGGTACTACTCTGGGATATGCTATGTCTGTGTTTTTCTCCCGCCTCCTCTGAGAAAAATACAGACAAATTACCCACTGGTTGTGTGTTTGTTTGGGTTTATTTGCCTAACACTTGGCCAACGTTGCTCACAGAATGAAGTTGCCAGTGAAAGTCTTCTTGAAATGTGAAAAAGTAGAATGCTAAACTATAGAAGTCACTTAGCAGCTTACTTTGTACTGGACGTATAACTCAGTGTATGTGCTACGCACAGTGGAAACCCATTAGCAGGAGAAATAAAATAAAATCAATCAGCAAAATGCAATCACAAAAGGTGATTAAATGGGCTTTTATAATGACAGCTATACTAGCATATAAAATAATACAGTACTACTATTGGAGCTGGCATAATGCTCCGTTATATTCACATACAGCACACAATCTTTGGTTTCTAGAAATAAATAAATGAGTATTTTTAACATCTAACATTAGATGCTGGCAAAAAAATAAACACAACCATATGATCATGTCCAGGTTTGTAGACAAAACAACCTGCAGCAACGGATGTCCAGAGGTAAAAGTTTTATAATTGGCACATGTTAAAACATATAAATACTGTATATATTACAGACATCAATGTCACTTTGGCAGACGCACTTATTCAGAGCAACTTACATTTTTATCTCATTTATACAACTGAGCACTTGAGGTTAAGCGCCTTGCTCAAGGGCCCAGCAGTGGATTTGAACTTCCGACCTTCCGATCAGTAGTCCAACAGCTTAACCCCCTGAGCTACCCTTTGCCCAACCAGTGTATCTAATCATGTGTCTAAACAGGGCTTATGTGTGAAAAATACACTGCTTTAATTTGAATTGACTTAATCCAGATTTTTCACAAGTGTAAATGGTCTGTATGGAATATTTAGATGCAAAAAATATATATATATTTATTTTAAACATGATACATCTCATGACATGTCATTCTCAAAACTCCACTATATGTCTAAAAGCATGTGGACACTTTACCATCACACCCCATACTGTATGTAGTCCTTCCTTCCCCAAACCTATGCCACAAACATTGTAGCACACAACTGTATAGAATGTCTTCGTATGTTGTAGTTTTATAATTTCTCTTCTCTGGAACTAAGAAGCCCAAACATATTCGAGCATGACAGTGCTTTGAAGTGACCTCAGTAAACCATGCAGACATGGTTTACCAAGGTTGGAGTGGAAGAGCTTGAATGTCCTGCACCGAGCCCTGACCTCAACCCTGATGAACACTGTGGGATGATCTGGGACACTGCCTACTCCCCAGACCTCCTCACCCGACATCAGTGCCTGACATGACTAATGCTCTAGTGGCTAAATGAATATAAATCACCACAGCCACACTCCAAAATCTAGCGGAAAGCCTTCCCAAAGAGTGGAAGTTATTATAAAGGCAAAAAAAAAAAAAAAAAAATGTAGACGGGATCGAGTTTTGGACCTCTCTTTATGCACAGGGACATTGTCATGCTGGAATATGTATGTGCTTCTTAGCTTCAGTGAAGGGAAATTGTTCAACAAAGCACATATGAATATAATGGTCAGGTGTCTACATACTTTTGGCTATATAGTGTATCCATAACTTATCCATAACTGGTGGTCATCAGTAAAACAGAGAAGAGTAAGACAGTATAAAAGGCCAAAGTACTCAACTGCTGAACCCTAAAGTACATTACTCTCAAAAAAGGAAATAAGCTCAACACTTTGACCACAGGCATTGTACTGAGGCAAAACCAAAACAGTATTAGGGGATATTGTGAGATATTTTTCAATATCTTATATCATACTGTGTTATGGTAATGAAGGATTGCATCACATGATCAGGAAATTGCAATTCATTCAACATGCAACATGCCTTAACATGGTACAACATCTATCTATCTGTCCATCTATTATCTACAGTATACTGCTTATCTGTTAGGCTCGCAGCAAAGCTGGAGACAATCCCAGCTGACATCGGGCGAGAGGAGGGGTACACCCTGGACAGATTGCCAATCTATCACAGGGCTAAAAATAACATGTATATTAATTTTAAATAAATAAATAAGTAAGTAAGTAAGTAAGTAAGTAAATAAATAAATAAATAGCAATGTTGACACTGGTGTTTACGACACCTTGTATTTGCCACAAAACATTATTTGCGTATAACATATTATACATACATTCCTCCACTTTGGGACACAAACCAATCACTGACCAGAGGATATTACGCTCTGTGTAAGTCTATGAAAATCAATGTTCCAAATCTATGACTGTCCTCGGAGAGTGGTGCTATACTGCAGGTGGGCAAAATTTATGAGGATCTCTGCTGCTCATATTCAGAGGCACTTAATCCATCTCTCTGCCTACACCCCCACCCTGTCCTACATTTAGTCAGCCGCACCAACACGGCACTTTAATCACACCAGACCAGTGCATCGACGAGCACCTGCTGAAAAGCTAATTTGATTACCACGATCTCCCGAAAGCTTATTTTGTTAGGCTACATAATTCCGCAGATCTGATTGATCACAACCTTCCTAGTCATCTGTTCAATTGGATAAGAATGAAATGCAATTTGTGAGAGAAAACAGAGATAATAAAATAGGCCCGGAATGACTGGCTGTTCTTCTGACTACAGTATCCACTAACAAATCAACAGTTGATACTGTAAATCGAAAAAAAAAACCCAAAACAAAACGTGTAATTACATGTAATAACTTTACGTAAGCGGTATGTCTACCGAGTTACTATAATAATGACATTTTTTCCAGGGGAACTGTAAGTGATATAATGAGTGATATGTTTGTGGTAATCATGATGGTGTCAGTTCCTGAGTAATAGGTTAATCCAAAATTAACCCGAGGGAAAGATATATATTTTACAGGATTTATGAGCAGATACTGATTTGCTGCAGTACAGGAAGCTGCACAGGAGAGGATGTATTGACCTCAATGCCTGACATGTGCTTTGACAGATCACAGTCACAGGAATGGGCTCTTAAATCAGCACATAGGAAGGAATGACAGCAATTTGGGGGAAAAAATCTTTACAAGTGTTCTCACGTACATGGTCTTGTGTATTTTTTCCCAGATCTTCATCAGGAGATGACAAAAATGGGTGGGAATTCCAATGAATAATTTATTTCCTGGAGAGCAGTATAAGTAATATTATAGTAGTAGTATTAGCAGTAGTATTTTCAGGGTAATTTCTCTAGCTTTACTTACCATACATGATATATAAATCTTGAAGATTTTTAGAAACCTTTTATTAACCTTTATATAAAGAAGACATAACAAAAATTTCACCTTATGAAATTGTAATGTATTTACATCCATCTCACTGTAAAATGCTGGCAGTAGAGATCTCTTTCCTAATTGGACAGGGGACATCTAGCAATATCAGGACCATGACGGTGGGTTATGCTATGTCTTAGTAATTTGCAAAAATGTGTGCTTGCTCAGTGCCTATCCGAAATAAATGTCATTGTTTTATTTGCACTGATTCAAAGCCGGATTACTCGACAAGGCTTCGTTGCACAGGGAAACTCCTAAGATCGTCAGAAAATATCAATTCTGCTGCTTATTTGGATATTTGGTATGTTGTAACGCAAAAGGGACTTCGTGACTCATTCGCCTGAGAATCAGGATTGTGAAAATGGGTGAAGAAATTAGGAACGTTGCAGAAAGAAGTTTGATCTGTTTTCCGACTTTAATATGAAAAACAAAAACAGAGTGCAAACGCGTTCAGCATCATTACAAAGTCCTGTTCTGCTCTTTCTTGGGATGTTCCATATTATATGCCATGATGAGTTCATGAGTAATTTAAACAATGTTACTGGGTGTGGAGATGGATGCAGAGTTGTAAGGAAATTGCAACTATAATTACACTGGATGCAAATTCAAAAACAACACTTTGTTGCATAGGAAAGACACCTAGCTTCGATGGAAATGCCAAGTCGTGCCATTTCATGTGATATGTACTAAAAGAGCAATTCAATCGAGATGAAGGGATGTGAATTTAGATGCTATCAAAGAAATGGTTAATGTCACGACAACTAGACTTAATTAGACTTTATCTTAATAATCTTAATCTTTATTAAATATATAAAATTCTTTTCGAGTTTGAAACGGAAATGACGTATGACCACAGAACATATTATAATACACTACGTGCGTATGTCCGGAAACAGCGTAACTGGCGCTTACATCTTATATAAACATGGTGTAGGTTCCCAAAAACTGTATACATTTATGCACCTAATGAGCAAACAAAAAATGTAGTTTATCCGGAAGCCCTGCAGTAGTCCTTGGTGTATCTTTCCTTCTTAAATGTTAATGTATTACTGTTTACTAATTTATACGCTTCTTATATGTCGTTCAAATTCTTTTATCAAAATGTTTTACTGTTTAATAATTTATATTTACATGCAATGTGCTTCTTATATATTACTTCATATTCTCATATGATAATGACGTTAATAAAGTTGTTTATATTGATTTCTGTGTTATTGAAAATGCTCTTTATTTGTTGAAAATTACAACTGGTAATTAACAAACTTATTTTATAAATACTATATTTATAAATATTTTTCCCCTTGCACTCAGTGAGCGAAGCCACTGGGGAATCAGCTAGTTAAGGAATAAAAACAAACCAGTGTAAAGCAAGTGTTGGTCTCCCTATAAACTGTGACTATTTCATATTTTTATTTCTTTCTTTCTTATTTATTTATGACTAATCGTTTCATGTTCTCCTGACTGAGCCTCTGCAGTGCAGCATGCGAGTCTTTTACTCACTAGAGATTGAATTATCTCTCCACATAGGTCATGGCTCTAGTGTTTCAAATGCCTGGCCAGAACAAGGACACCGCCCACATAGTGAATGGAAAAGGACAAAAGGTCAAATACGCACGCAAATATGCAAAATCGAAATGAAGACAAACAGCATGCATGCGCTTTTACACGTCTAATAAAAGAACTACTCTCCAAATTTCCCCTTACCGTTTTGGTTGCTATGATTTAAAATATTAATAACACAACCGAGGGTTACTCCTGGACAGCGGGTATTGAGGGAACGCTCATCACACCAGTCAGAATGTGACATGTGACCGGTTTTTAACTACACTGTATACACGCAGTTGGAAATTCACTACCTGTTCTCACGTGTTAATACCAAATGATGAAATACATGGCAACAAATTTCTCACAGTGTGAATGCTACAGGAAAAAAAAAGATTAAAAGCTTTGTTTTTGCATGGTTTATATATAATTAAAAGCAAAAAAAAAATGTGGCAAAATGTTTTTGCAGGTCTGATCTATTTTCCTATTTAACCACAGCATTCTGGAGGAATTTAGTCAGGAAATCTAACCATCTGTGTCATAGAAAGTAAATGCTTAATATCAAGGGTGGTAGTTATCAGTAACATAAATCTGGGAATCCCTTTCCAGCACGTCAGCAGATATGGACATCCAGTATGAATATATCAACACCAGGTTTTACAACAACAAGTGTAACAGGAGTGATAGAAAATGTGATACATGCTTGATGTGCAGGTTTTGAAACTGGAGATCGGGTAGGATCAAGCTGAGAGGAGGATGTGCTGGATTTTGGGATGAATTCAGATCCAGAAGAGTCTTTCGGAAGGAAGGGTTTGAGCATGTGCTTTGAGACACTAATGAAAGAACTAGCAGATATTCATTTGTAAATCTTACTGAATTTTAATGTTATTAAAAGGTAGCATGGTCCTCATAGCTAGCAAAGCATTTGGACGAGAAGGCTGGATGAGTTTAGGTTTGTAAAATAATGTGAGTTTCTTCCCTCCTCTTCGTAATGATTAATGAACACCAAAAAGCTCTTCGTTAAGCTCATGAGAGGTGATGTAATGGAGGGGGTAAGTGGTGGAACTTTAGAGGTTTTCCTAAAAATACTCCTTAGGGGGAAAAAATGTGCTGGAAGAACCAGTGCTACTGTGGGTAATTAATTTGGACCATTTTATGCAGTTAATTCAACACAATAATAATTAAAAAAAAACAACAACAACCTTTTATTCATTCCAATTTTGATTTTGAACGATCATAAATTCTTTGTCACAGAGCACAGCATGTGGTTCAGGTGTGTATGTTTGCCACGTGCCTCTCTTTTGGTTTTGGTCCCGTCTCTGCTCCGTCATGTCGCTGGCTTGTTCCTCAACAATGTTCACTTGTTTTGTTTTGACACTTCATTAGTGTTGATTAGTAATTTGATTAATTACACCCCAGTGTGTATGGCTGTGTGCGAAACTCTGTACTAGTTCTGCTCGTACACTGGTCTTGATGGAAAAGTAGTAAGTAGTATGGAGCACATGAAAACAAAAATTGCCCGGATGATATACTCCTTTGGTGAAAATGTTCGGTATACAACCGCAGCTCATTTCATCGGCTACGACAGCCCATCCTCTGATTTCCAGCTTCGCAAAATTCTCAAAAGCATGGCGGACAACGGAAGTAGCTTTGACTCCACATATAAATGTTAAATAAATAATAAATCCATTGCATATTTTGGTATGTTTTCTTGTTTTTTTTTTTTTAACAAAACAAATAGCCCAACTGATAGCAAATGCTAGCTGACTAGTCCTTTAATCTAACTGAATGGCATGCTTACTAGCTAAGAGGTCTCAAGCTAGCATTCGCGATTAGCAATAGCCAGGTTCTCTGATTTACTGCCAACAGCCTCTATGTGATGTAGACGTGATAACGCATACATACTAATTTTCTTTTTATTTCTTTTTTTAACAGACATATTAATCTAGTACAATACATGAAAGTTGTCATACTTGAATACTATACTGTATACTAGGGTGGGGAGTATGCAGTGGGTAGTACACAAATACGGAGTTTTAGGTACAGCCTATATGTCATACATTTGTGAGCTTTGTGTTTTCTAGGTTTCTTTCAGTGTTCCAACCCTCATCCGTGTTACTGTTCTTGACGATGGATCGCCCTTCTTTATTGCTGCCCGTGTGTGTTTTGATCACCGCAGTGGACACTGATTGTGATTGGTGTATTGACAAATATAAACTGAGCACCTGCACTTATGTCTTGTCTTATTCGACTGGATGTTACAGATTTGCAATTTCAGTGACATCCACTATATTAAGGAGAGTCCTTTGATATTTTTATGTGTTTGCGGCCATTTCATTAGCACAGTTGCTTAAGTCTAAATATCATTAAAATCCTAGCTCAGTGCAAGACAACATCTAAGGAGCCGGCCTAATTACCCTCCAAATTTGCATTATATTCCTTTAAAAGTAAGCAAGGGAAGCCCTTGGGATGTAATACGGACCTTTGGGAGTTAGCTCAATGTCTTACTGTAGCCTGTTGCTAAGCAATACCCTGCTTCACTGATAGCGACATAAGCATACATCACAGGACGGGTGGAAGAACCAGAATCTGGTAAAGAAATTATTTTTAACATGCAGCTAGGTCTACACACAAAGAGCAACCTTCTACCCAAAAACAAAGAAAAACAGTTTGCTAACTGATTAAATCAGGACAAAGAAGTTATTTAGATAAATGTCTCATGTTGACTCTTCACTCGAAAGGTCACATTTGTCATTTAAGACTGATGGACTGACGCGTGGGGCACAAACCTCCAGGCGTGATTAGTTATTGAGCTAAAGCACAGGATTCAGGCAGGGAAATACAACGCTGAGTCTACTCATGGGCTGCAGCTCAGTATCACACTAATGGGTTCGTCTAGAAGGTATTGTATTGTGCGTATTTGTGGGAGAAAACTAACCTGGTTGCAAGTGCCAATGTCCACACCGCCCTTAAGGTACTCCAGAACCTTGTCGATGTTCCCAGCTCTCGCAGCCCGTAAGAAACTGGTGTTGCTGTCCGACTGGATAATGGAAATAAATAAAATGATATTATTAGTGAGGATTCTGCTACACGAAATTGACCAATTGATGAGGGGTTAGAAGTCCTGTTACAATCAGGTTCAATATTCTGGATCACAGTTTGATGCGGAGATCGCAGTTCATTATGAAAATGTGCTCTCTTAAGTTTACCATCGCAATACTTTCCTAATATCATTTGTTACTCAATAGTAGTATAATGATTTTTCTCCATCCATCCATCCATCCATCCATCCATCCATCATCTATACTGCTTATCTGCCAGGGTCTGGGGTGAAGCTGGAGCCAATCCCAGCAGCCCTCAGACGAGAGGCAGGGTACAACCTGGGCAGGTCCCAAATCTATTGCAAGCCTAACACAGAGATGTGAACAACCATTTAAACTAACATTTACACTTATGGGCAATTTTGAGTAGCCAGTTGACATAATCTACATGTCTTTGATTTGTGGGAGGAAACCAGGCTACCCGGGGGAAACCCACGCAGGCATGGAGAGAACATGCGAACTCTGTGACGTTGCTAACCATTGCACCACCAAGTCACCCCAAAAACTGGTCTCTTTATTACAATGCTACATAAGAAACACCACAAGATCTTAACAATATTTTTGAAATATTGCTTAGTCATGGGAATGGATATGAGCACACAGGGTTCTCATTCAGGTTCTGTGTTGCTGAAGATACTGCTTGGATTTAAAGTGTGTACAGCAATTCAGAGCAATTTGGAAATGAAAATTGAGTTCAGAGATTCCTTCTACATTTCCACAAGCAGGAAAACAGCCATTTCCTAATCCCTGTGTTTTGTGATAATAATGATAATGCATTCATTACAATGCTACAATTGTGACTTTATTACTGATTATTACTGCAGGACTTGGTTTGCTGCATCAGCTACTTCCAAAAACACAAGGTGACATTAATATATAAAAGCACATGACCAAGCAAATATCAATATGATAGTCAGCACATTAATAGTCATTTCCGTAGTAGCAGCAAAAATTCCAGATGAATGCAGTGCAAAGCTGCAGAGCATAAATAGCTGGAGGACAGGACATGGAACATTGTGGACAGGGCAATATATACAAGAACCTGACTGAAGTTAGAAAAACACTTTTGGAAAAAAAAAAGAAAAAGAAAAAACTTTTTTCTTAAGAAACACTTTTGAGTTCAAAATGAACTAAACTAGCTATTTAACTAGCTGCCTTTGTTTATACAATGTTTGTAGCTAGCCAACTGCTCTTCACTATGAAATTAGCCTACATTAGCTATCTAGTTAACTCACTAGCTTGTCCAATTAATCGCTTTTCTCTCTTCGATAACAATGCAAATTTGACAGGACAATAAATTTGGACTAGACCAAATTAATATGCATTTCGGATACTTTCTTGTGAACGTGATGTATCAGATGATATTACGTCAGACATGTCTTCAGACAAAACCTCAGCAACTTTAACAAAGGCTAAGCATAAATAACCTTACTGCAATTTGCTGTGATATAATGATGGTAGTTAACTAAACATTGCTGTGATAGTTAGCTAGCCAGCTACTTAACTATGGGATTAGATAAGATAAAGGTTTGCTAGAAAAAATTACATTTGACATTTTAGAGAAGGTATACTGTAAATACACAGTTACTTTACTATATTATGACATGAAACATAATTGTGTGATTTCCCCATACGTCCCTCCAGAAGCTGAAACAGCGTCCTCCTGCTTGTAGCCCTAGACCCTCGTCATATATCCAAACTGCACAAAAATATGCTGCCTTTCAGCTCTTAGGCTTAAAAGCAGACATATTATAGTTAACCTGAGTATATAACTCCCAATAGACTAAACAACAGAGCAGGTTATAAATCTGAGCATGGCAGGACAGTCTCAAAATCGATTAACAAAAGCAATGTGTATTTAGTGTATTTTGCATGCATATTACATTTGTAGTGGTGGGAGTAGTGTAGCTGACTACAAATGGCCCCTAAATGAAGATTGTCCTTGAGATCCTTAGACAAAACAGTCTTCATTTTCAATACAAGAGCATCCACAGAGACTGCATTTGCACAACAGCTGAATATTTGTTACCCCTGAATATGAATATAACAATATGGCAATGAATTTAACTTGATTTATAAAGGCTTTGGATGCAAAAGATGAAGTTTAATGAGGTTTTTTTTTTTTCATTTATTCAAATTATGCATCAAAATATTAGTGCATACTTCATGTTTGGTGCCATTGTGTCCTATTAGAGTGTTCTTATTTCAGGCCTGACAAAGCACACAACAGTATATGGTTCCCAGACAAGCAGGAGGATGAGACATGGACAACAGAGCATCCATGCAGATGGATCGTGATTTCTGAAATCAACAGACATGCTGTGAGAACACTTCGGACAAAGCCCTTATTCATTTAAGGGGCACACAATCAAATGTGAGTGTGTGTGCAAATAGCACCAACAGTTATGGCTTTCATCAGTTTCAGCTTGAGACTATCTACATGGTGATCCTGGAAGGGGGACATCAATCTGACCATACCATTTTTTAAAAGCACACTGTTCTCCTAGGTTTAATCACTGACAATTCATAACAGCTGCCAACCAGGGTGTGAAGTCTATCTATATTACAGTGGTACCTCAGTACTCAAACTCATTAGAACTCGTATTTCTTAAAAGTCGAACCAACCAGTTAAAAAAAAAAAAGACCTAGAACTCGATCTGAATCTCAGAAGTTGAGCCGTGAATGCCGACCTAAGATAACCTGTCCGTGAGGGGAAATGAGCTGTACAGCACGTCTCTCAGCGGAAACAAAGGCTAACGCATTAAAGCAGTGTTTTTCAAC
>JAQMCW010000001.1:14521747-14536661 GCA_030068335.1 Chrysichthys cranchii
GTTATTTCAGTGACCATTGTGGGTTTTTCTTTCTTTAACAGAAGGGTACCAACAATTTTGTCCACGTCTGTATATGCTACATGATACAGACTGGTACAGGAAAAGCCTTCATCTGGTGCAAATCAGCAGTGTATGAGGAAGACGAAGCCTGTGGAAAACTCACCCACTCTCACGAGGTAGAAGAGGACGTATCCAGGAGAGGAGTAATGACTACCATACATGAAACGAGGCTCAGGCATGTCCTTGTAACGCTCCTGTAACACATTCAAACACACACACACACACACACACACACACACACACACACCACAAATTCTGTCAAACATCATGAACATTTATTTACAACAACACTTGAGAATGAAGGAAGCTGTCCATGATGCTGGACTTTTATCATCCTGGAGAAATTCATTTTGGAAATCTTCTGAACCTTCTAGGATGGTTTTCATCACGGGCTAAAGAGTGACTGTTAATATAGTCCTTTAATCTGACTGTAAATGTGACACTTTTGCAATACAGTATTATAATGGACACAAAAAGCATTCAGAAAGTGCTGATGTGCAGCGAGATACCAGAGAGAGCGAGAGTGAGTAAGTAGTATTGATCTTATTCTCAATTCCTTCTGCAGTTCTGAAACATAAAACGTTTGGGATTTTTTTTTTTTCATTTTCTGCCTCCTAGTGGACACTTCCTGTTATGTGCCAGCATAAAAGCAGGCAGCGGGTCTTGCACAACATACTCACAAACACTGTATATGAACACAGAACAATAAGATAGGCCGAGGTCAAAAGAAGTCCATATTTATGGTAAAACTGTTAATCTACTCAGCAGTTGAGTGTCAGGTTTAAATGTTTATTTATAAAGATTTTACGGTTAACTTTATGCTTCAAGTCTTAATGTTAAGGTTTGGAATAGATTAAGGACTATGGCTTAAAGCGAATTTATTTTTGTTGCTTGTAGTCGGTGGTGCAGATGACATCTACAAAAATGTATTAATAGGTGTTTCAGAGGACAGATGTGTTCACACTGAAATCAGATACAGGTCACATGTAATTATGAATGTAAACCAGCACGATAGGCAAAAAAAAAAAAAAAAGCAGTCATTGAACATTAAGGTTTGTAATGTGAATGTAGTCAGTCTCGGTGTTAGCCCTGCAATAGACTGGTGATCTGCCCAGGGTGTACCCGGCCTCTCGCCTGAAGTCATCTGGGACTGGATCCAGCTTTCCTGCAAGCCTGGCTGATACACGGTATAGATAATGGATGGAATATTCCACAAAGACATGTAAAACTAACATGTTAGACTGGAAAGTCAAGTTTCAAATGTGTGTAAAAAGCAAATTTCATGAACGTTACTGACTAAGCACAGCCTCAGCTCATGTAGAGATTCCAGGTCCGGTTTGACCATAAACACAGCCAAGAACCTCCTACTAGTTAATGGGTAATCAGCAAGATTAAATTAGTCAGTGCTTATTTCTTTATACTAACTAACTAACCCAGCGTGTGCCAATGTACGTGTCCATGTTCAGGTTCTCCCTGTATGGAATCGTTTGTGGATCTGACGAAGGAAAGTAAGACACTTGCCTGGAGCAACATGAACAAACTTACACTGCAGTCCAGTCACAAGATATACAAAGAGTATGTTTACCCGTGTTTGTGTGTATACATGTACAAGTGTCGTTTTGAAGTGAGCGTCTAATTGTTTCTTTAAGGCCGGTGACAGGAACTGCAGTGGCTCTATGCAGTTAAATGTGAAAAAGATGACTGCAATCTTCAAAGTCCTCAAACTTGTGCGCAAAAAAAAAAAAAAAGTACAAATGATACGAGAAGCTCAGTAGCCTGTGGAAAGAACACCTGAGACTCGAACTACAATTTCTATGGCACTTAGACAGATGTTATTGAGCTTTTCCAGGAGTGGGGGAGTGCGCAGTCTCTAAAGCACTGTGGTTTGAGTTAGATTTCCCATTACAACATCTAATGAGCCCTTACTGTATAGAGACGAGCTGTAGCGCCAATCTCACCATATTGATTTAGAAGTGGCAGAAAACTATTCATTATTTAATTAGAACTTTTTAGGAAGCCTAAAATATTCACTCTCTCTACATAGACACTTTTCCAGGCCTGGCTATGAGAGCCATATGTAAATCCCTGCTTGTAAACTTCAGAGTTGGACTTCAGTGGAGGTGTATGTCCTTACCAGTAGCCTTTCCAGTCGATCTCTGTTTAAAGCTCCCACAGGTTTACCGAGGTCCCGAAAGGAGGCAGGGTTCAACAGATCTAACAGAAACAAGAACACGTTAAGACATTCCAACAGACGATTCCAAGGTTTTATAATATTAACCTCTGGTTTGGCAGCCAATAACTAATTAGTACTCATCATTGTATATTATACTCATCACTTCTCTCTTACTTCATCATGACCCCGGTAAACACCAGGTAGTAAGGCAACACATTTTCAAAAGGTTCTTAAGATTCTTGAAAATACCTAGAAATATCTAGTTTTCACTGTTGACTTTAGCTTTATGGTTCTATACAACACCAGTGTGTGACCGGGAAAAGAAAAAAATACAGAAAACAAACATTTCAAACATAGATACATCTCTGCATATTTTTCTTAGTTTGTTTGTGTATAACCACTCAAACCTCTTACACTGACACATTAACACAATACATTAATAATAATAATAATAATAATAATAATAATAATAATAATAATAATAAAGTGCAAAGCAGTGTAAAGAAAATCTCTGGTGCCCATCTGACTAATCCGCAGGGGAATCGCTCAGCAAGCCTTTTTATAAATACAGCCAATTCAATTATTATTTTTTTATTTGTGTAGTGTTTTTAACGATAGACTTTGCAGGTTTACAAAAATCCAGACATATACTGTTGTGTTTAGATCCCTAATGAGCAAGTCAGAGTTTATAGTGGCATGGAAAAACTCCCTGAGACAACCTTGAGAGGAACCTGCCTCAAAAATGAACCCACCCTCTTCTGGGTGACACCCGATAGTGGGATTACAAGTGTACACCATGAAGTCAAACTGTACAAAGTGTGTTAAAAGGATGAGCGCACTGTGAACAGAATCCCTTGGACGAGTACAGAAATGTCTTTATAATTACAGCAGAAGTTCCTAGCTATAATTCTACAGTATCCAGTATCCAGTATCTAATATGCATTGAAGCAAGGGTGAGAGTTGAGAGCTGGGAATGAACTGGGCTTTTTTCGAGTAATAGAAAACACAAGACATGAGACAGAAGTGCAGAAACTCCAAACAGAAGCTATATAACATGAAAAGCTGGTAGTCCTCGGGTTATGATGGAGATGCATTTCGATATCCCCATCATAAGTGGAAAATATCGTATGTCCAACCCCTGCTTAGATTAGCTTACCCAGGAGTCTTTTCCTGTAGGAGACATGCTGGGGCATTTAGAAGACATACTTTTGAAACACTCACCAAAAAACAAACAAACAAACAAAAACAAAAAAAAAACACCTTGCTTGGTAATGCACTGTACAGTACACTGATACACAAGTTAACTCCGGGCATCATCCATGTACATCTAGGCATCGTCTGAACGCATTTCATGTCATACACTGTTACACTGTTGACGCCTGCCTGCGAGTCTTACATTTTTTCTAAATATTTTACAATTTTTAGAGTATTGCAAATCGTCAGCGTAACTTCGAAATATCATAAGTCAGGCCATCGCAACTAGGGGAACACCTGCATTTGTGAAATTTCTTGCAATTGCCGAAAAATGTTGGCATCCTACTCCTGCTCCTGAGTGTGTGCAAATTTGTAGAATAAGATACTATAAAGAACACTCTGTGAAAACCAGTTATTTGTATTATTGGCATTAATAAACGAATGGGGAATTTTTTTTTAAAAAAGCCAACACAAGCTCATAAATAACTACAAATAAAACTAATCATTTAAGTAACGACAAAAGAAATTACACCATATACAGAGGAAGCGCTGGTCTGTCTGTGCAGAGCCGTAAGCCCTAAACAAACGCCTCAGTGGACGGAAGGGGGGGGGGGGGGGGTACCGTAAACCCTTTTTTATTATTAATATTAGGCATAATTAAATAGGTTCCCTGACATAGCAGTGAGGTAAAATAATTTCCACTTCTGCTTTTCAGGCTTTACCCTGAATTTTCGTTTCGAGTCAGAAAATTTCCACTTCTGGTTTTCATGCTATGGATGGGTGGACGCTCTTAAGGACGTCGTCCTCTTTTTTGAACTTTTAATGACTTTGTGGGTGTCACTACATGCAAATTAGCTGTGCTGTTACGTCATTTACGTCTGATTGGCATTCATCAACATACACACACAAGCATGAAGAAAACGTGTTCTGCTGTAGTCACCCTTAACCAAGTTCTCTCCGTGTGTGTGTGTAAGGCTTACCTAGTTGTGGGCTAGTGTAATCGCTAAGGACCCATGGAAACACGGGATACTGTGAGAGATCGTTAACGCTGCGGTCTGCCAGGTTGTTAAGGTGCAGCAGGTACTGGTAATTGGAGATGTGGCCTCTCTGCCACTGCAGCATGTAACTCTCCGCTGTGTGCTCTGCTATGTGGTTCTCTGTCTCGAACACAAACGCACGCACAATAATCAACGTTAAAATATTTTTAAAAACGTACTTATACTTTAAAAAAAAAAAAAAAAAAAAAAGTTATAATGCTAGAACTTCATGATCGTTCAAAAATGTACAGGGACAGAGTGTGTGTACGTGTACGAGATACCTAGGAAAGTGCCGATGTAATAGTAAAGTTCATCCCTGTCTTCAGTGTTGTAGAACTTTAGGTAGATATCTGAGCACAGATCATTCTCTGTACAAAACACCTCCAGCCCCTAAAATCACAAAACACACACATATGAACACAGCCATGAACACACAATTACCTAGATGATCAGTGAACTGTACTCACCAGCGGTCTCAACCCGTGTCTTCTTTTGTAAATGCGCCGGACGCTGTGGAGCCCAATGTGCACCACTGAACCCTGTCCGCACATACACACACGAGCACAAATACTGAATATACTGATTACCACTCTATTATAATCATAAAAAAACCCAAATCAGCTCACTAATGCACTGCTAACTCACAGGGTAACCATTAAGGGGCTGGAAGTACAGGTTGCGGTCTGTGATGCAGACGTGGCCAGGGTTGGTCACCAGAGGGGTCACCATCTCAGCCTTACACTCCATATGTGGCCTCTCAGACACACTCTGAAAGCTGGACACACATACACACATGAAACTCAAGTCATTATACAATACCAGGCAATGTACAATGCTGTACTTTGACGCCATACAGTGATCACCTGTTAATCATCAAATCATCTGATATTTATGCACATAACGCTGACAAAGTGGTCAAGCAGCTAGATGTAACTTGTTAAATACAGGTGCTCCCCTAGTTACGATGGCCCGACTTAGGATTTTTCTAAAGTTATGAAGACTATTGCAATGTGCTAAAAATTGTAAGCTATTTAGAAAATATTGAAGTTTTGTGGGCAGGCATCGCTGGCAGGCCGGTGTAGCAGTGTTCGGACGATGATCTTGCGTGATGCCTCACTTGCTCCTGCAACCCATGGAGTTACCTTGCGTATTGGTGTACTGTACAGTGCATTATCGCATGTTTTTTTTGTGTACTTCAAGAGCTAATTTTAATTCAAAAGCATGTCTTCTAAACACCCTGGCATGTCTCCTAAGCTAGGCTAAGCTACCCAAGCTAGGCTAAGCAGTGGTTCGACCTATGATCATTTCCACTTACGAAGTGTATAGCGAAACGCATCCCCATCGTAACCTGAGGACTACCTGTATATGCTGTGTTATCAGTTGTATAACCATGTACAGGAATGAATGTACAGAAATTAAAGATTCCTGTCTCATACAAGAAGCTGTGTCCTGATATTCATTCATCTGGCAGATGCTTTTATTCAACACAAAATACACTCTGAGCAAACAATCATCCTTAAGAGCGCTGCAGTGACTCTCCATAAACCCTGAGAGTTTACAACCTGCCACACACAACCCAGAACCTGAAACAGCCAGTTCCCACAGGCCATCCAGTGTGCACAAGTGTGTTAGATCTGAAATCTAATCATATGCAGTATGGAAGCCTGCAAGGTACCTTTAAGGTACGCGTCCCTGATGCTTGCTACAAGGCCTTTAAAAACTGTAGTGCTTGCTTGGTGCAAGGAATTAAGAGTATCTGCTCCTGTAAGATCTGTCAGGAACATCCAGCGCAGAGAATTGCGATCAGTCGTTTATACCTCATCTTGTCAAAGAAGCAGATTTTGTTTAAAAAAAGAAAAGCAAAAAAAAAAGCAAAAAAAAAAAAGAGCAAAGCTAGCAGATATTGCTTCAGGGTGGTGCAACAGAAAATCCGACAGTGCCACAGACATCAGAGGATGAGGAGTCAATTTTCCATGGTCTCTGGTTGGGAGGGGGGGGATGTTAATCTCTCTCTCTCTCGTCAATCGCAGCAACACTAGCCAATTGCGGGTGTCTGCAAGCTCACGTTTGTGGAAGGTGGCAGATAAGAGCTGTGTGTGTCATGTCACCGTTTTGCTTCACCCTTCCCAGTTAGTTGTGGGGAGTTAGCAAGTGGGTGGGAATTTTATTAAAAAAAACAATAAAACATTTAAAAACATACCTTGATTCTTTTTAAAAAGCAAAACTAGATTGCACCGTCTTTCTAAATATAACAACCTTGCTCTAAAATGAATAGAGCCGTGAGCTGAGTGTTAGTTACTCAAAGAGGACTGACCTGTTCTTATCAAAAGACGATCGCGCCAACCTGGATTGCAAGTTCGCAGCAATCTAGAAAAGTAATATACACACGTTATTCTTACTGTGATTAAAAAAAAAATAAAAAAAAATGCATGCCTCTCAATAACCTCGAGTCAGCGAAGGGGACAGATGCAAGTTTGTGTGTAACTATACAAACCATGGCTGTCTGGTCCCCCAGCTTGTCCAGGCACGATGCTCTATGTAGCTGCAAAAATGAAACAGACTGATAAAGCAAACACGGTCAAGCCACCTCTGCCTGGAATTATGCTAGAGAAACAGCAATGCGAACCTGCAGCAATGTCTGGACAACATCTTCTGTTTTTCTGGGCATCTCCAGCTGGAATATGACATTTCTTTCTCCCTAGTATGTAGGTTTTCCCAAGGATAAAGATTGTTAAGAAAGAAAAATCAATCTAACAGAAATGTATACAATATCAGAGGTGCCAGAACTGTTAGCAAACCTGTTAGGATAAAAAATAAATAAATAAATAAAATCAATAAAAATAAACCAAACCAAAAAAAAACAAAAACAAAAAACAAACAAAAAAAATAAAATAAATAAAAAACACCACCCCCACAGAAATTTAACACCCAAAATTAATTAATTAATTAATTAATTAGCTAGCTAACTAACTTAAATAAATAAATGAATAAATAAAAATTTAAAATAAAATAAAACAGACCAAAGTGACTATAGTCACACCCACTTTTCCAACTGGTTCACAACACCAAGGCCCAAGGAGTTAATCGAGTACTTCTGAATAATTCTCTCCCTTTATATGACGTTATATTTTCTAAAGAAATAACACTGTTAGACTGGCTCCATAACCCCATAACTCACACTGTGGCCTTCTAAATAAAGTTTTTCTCCAACTAGGTCATGGACCAACTGTATTGTTTGGATAATAAGCTCTTTGGGAAACCCGAGTCACTTTACGTCATCAAAATTCAGCCTTTTGCTGCGGAGTAGGCAAACAGTCAGCGAGAGACCTAACAGGAAGTAGCCCTAATCACTTCTCTTCCATTCAAACCCTATGGAGTGGCTCCAGCTATCCCCCCCACCCCCCACGGTTATGCCTTGATAAAGTGAAAGTAATCCCCTTCCATTTGCTATTCCATTAGGCCAAAATCGTTCACATTTGATTACCATTTTCTTTTTTTGGGGCAGGAAAACTCAGTTATGGCTATATCAAGCTGTCAAAAGTGACATAGTATGAAGAAACCACAGATTTATGGCACCTCTGTGACACACAAATGCGTTCAAACCTGGTAATAGGAACATATGCTCTTACCCTTTCAAATTTGTATGGAGCAACAACATTCCCTGCTTTAATAAGTAAAACCTGATAACCCAAAAACACATGGTTAGAAACAGGCAGCAAGCACACACGGTCTTTCTGTACATACCCACGGATACGCATGCTCACCTGCTTGGTTTCCATAAGCACAGATGCTGGCTTGGTTCTGCCAGAATAAGGAAATGAAAGAAGACGAAGAAGAAGAAGAAAGACTCAGTTAAGTATGGGTGCAACTGACAGACCACATCCTAGCGTTGCATTACAAGCATGGGTTTAATTTAAGAGTTTTTGAGGTTCTCCAGCTTTATCAACCGCAAACATGCAGTTAAATCTCTCACTCTTTAAAAGGGTTGGACTCATTCTCCTCCACTGCTTCTATCCGCC
Organism: Chrysichthys cranchii; assembly: GCA_030068335.1. NCBI lineage: Eukaryota > Metazoa > Chordata > Actinopteri > Siluriformes > Claroteidae > Chrysichthys > Chrysichthys cranchii. The sequence continues at coordinate 14,530,231 of JAQMCW010000001.1, forward strand.
TGCAGTCTCTCAGTGGGATCTGTTTATTTAAAAAAAAAAAAAAAAAAAAAAGGAGTCAGTCGGTATACTTCTCTCAGGTTGATATATGACTATGAATGACCAGGCCAGTTTCTGAAGAGGAAGTTACCTTTAAAATAGGCTCGATTGTCTCATCTGGCTCAAAAATGACTGATTTGGAACAGATCTTTAATGAGCCTCGAACATTTCTGGAACCAGACCAGGAAACAAAGAGGAACATTAATTACTCATTAAAACAAAAAAATATTTAAAATTGATGTTGCAATGAATTACAGGTAAAAAAAAAAAAAAACGGCACTAGGTGTATATCTGAATTGGGTGTGGCCTAAACATCACACAGGACACCCTGTTATTCAAAAACGCTCTCGAATCCTGCTCAAACAGTTTAAACAGTTTCAGGGGATTAGCGGTAGCAGGCCGGCTTGGGTTTGGGTCTGTTGTTGGGAAAACTGGCCAAGTGTGTTCATCCTATTTCCCAGCTGGTTGTAACACAAGCATTACCCGCTCATCATTTATTCAGGACTCTTTTGGTCATCACTTATCACAAGACTGCATACATTTCTGTCATGGGTGTCACTGGGTAAACAAAGCATTTAATGAAACGCTTCAGCTGCGCAACTTTTACCAGTTCTCGCTGACTGCCAACATCTCTAACTGACCTGGAATGAGGATTATTTAGCCTAGTGAAGAGTAAGTGTAACGTGGCAGTAAAACCTGTGTGTCAGTCTGCCTGAAGATTACCCTTCCTAGTTAAAGAGTGTTTTTCCTCACACTGTGATCTTCAGGTTTTAACAGAGTTGTTGGACGCAAGTTGATCTGGTAGGACAGCTTTAAAAATGGCGAAAGGAAATTTAGCCATAAGAACAATGGCGCATTCAAATTCAGCAAACAGGTGACGCTTCAGGCAAATGGGTTTTTTTCAGCTACGGCTGGGGGATATATCGATAACTTATCGTTATCGCAATATGGCCATTCATATAGTCAGCCAACTGAATATCGTGAGTATCGTGACTGACCAGAAATATCAGCTTTCCTCCTGAAACGAACAGGAAGCTGCAGTGTTTTCTGCCCCCGTGAATGAATGAATCAATAAAAAGTCTGACTAATGTAGCATTAGCTTAATAAATATCAGGCCGATAAACGTTACAAACGTAGCGTGCACAAGAGATTGTGAGCGCCGCGTGGCTCCAGTTCACATGTGCTGCATGTTCACATTATTCTGATAGCATAACAAATATTGTTATTGTGAAAATGCCAGAAAATATCACGATGTAATTTTCAGGTCGTATTGCCGAGCCCTAATTTGAGCTTAGAACTTTGAAAAATCGTGGCTAAACATTTCAGAACTGCAACCCTGAGCCCAGCGTCCGTGTTGGTTTCCTGAGACGTTCCTCTGTTTGTGTGCATTCGCCAACATTTGCAGCGAACTTCAAGCAAATGAGAAACTGTCTGAAAATGTTTGCTTTTCTTTGCTAATTTGAACACACCCCAGAACTCACTGATTTAATGAGTGATTGTTTACCACCCAGAATAAAAGTGAACTGATGAAATACCACACTTCACAGCAGATGCTGAGGCTAGATCGCTTGATGTGGATGGTGCTCATGATCAACATACAATATTAGAACTTGTAGACTATTTCTCACAGCAGAGTAAATTAAATACAAATTATTCAATAAATAGCAACTGCTTTTAGACAATCAATGTCATGCTGTCTCTCGATAAAATGTTTGCTTTGTTGCTGGTTACCAGACTTTAAAATGTTCTAACTTTACTTGTGACTGAAGTCCAAAGGTCTGAGGCCACTTGTGTAAACACTTTTATTTTGTGCTCTTTTCAAATTTAATACAAACCATACTGTCAACAATAACCAGAGGAAAAAGGAAAGTTTTCACTAGGTTCAGGGATTTCAGAATTGCTATTGCCCCCCGCCGCCCTTTAATGACAACATTCACTCAAGCTTGCATGGACTTTACAGATTTGCATAAAACCTGACAATCCATTATAGACCAAACCCATCACAGTGTCACCTGAACACATGCTTTACTAGGAACAAGGGACAAGACTCCAGGAGAATCTGAGTTCAACAGCACAAATATGTTAAATAACTTTAAACAGTGATGTAGAAACAGTGCAGGATCTTAAATCTTAGATTCATTAAATCAAAATACTGAATTTTTCTTGAACTACAAAGTGTTTAACAGTTTTTAGCTTTAAATGGAAAAAAAAAAAGTTTTTTTCCACAGGTCTCAGACTTTTGGACCACACTGTGTGCTTAAATAGTAACGCTAGGATTCGACTACACAAATTCAGCCTGATTTTGATACGATTTTGTCATGACTGACAAATTTTCAGCATCAGGTCCGAATATGAACGCCAGGAACACCGACCAGGCCTCGTAGTGTGAAATAATCAAAGAACAGCTATGTGGTATCTGGGACGCTCCATGACACCTTGACGAAGAGTCAGAATTGTCTTTGCATTTACACGCACAGCTTGACAGCTCCTATGATGCGTTTCTTCACGTTCCTTCTGTAATCATGACTGACAATTTCTTGACCCTCCTCCTTAACCTCCTGAGACCCCACTCTCCTCATATGAGGACACGACATTTCCCCCCAACTACACGGTGTCTATTTCCTTGGAAAATTCTCATATGAGGACCATTGGGTATTACTCCTGCCAAACTTCTTCCTGTTTGGAGACGATGATCAAGTTCAATAGTTATCACTCACTCAAATCAACTTCTACCCCTTATTCCTGTTCAGGGTCACGGGAGGGGGGCTGGAGCCAATCCCAGCTACCTTCGGGTGAGAGGCGGGGTACACCCTGGGCAGGTCGCCAATCCACCACAGGACAATACACAACCGTTCACACTCACATTCACACCTACGGGCAATTTAGAGTAGCCAATTAGCCTAATCCCCTCTGTGCATGTCTTTGGACTGTGGAGAACCCAGAGAAAACCCACATGAACACACGGAGAACATGCAAACTCCACACAGAAAGACTCCCAGGTCGATCCTGGGGATCGAACGCAGAACCTTCCTGCTGTGAAGAGATAGTGCTAACCCCCACACGTCCGTGCCGCCGCAATAGTTATCAGTTACTAAAAAACAAACAAATGGTGAGGAGAAAGTACAAGGCACATGACAGTTTGGGTCTCAGAACGTTAATGACACGCAAGGATGTAAGTAATGTTTGGTCTGATGATAACTTGTGTTTTGGTCAGGAGGCTGGGAACACTACAAGAAATGATGGCACTATGATTGCCTAACCCACGTGTCAAACTCAAGGCCCGCGGGCCACGTCCGGCCCAGCGTCCAATTATATCCGACCCGCGAGAGCATTTTATATCTCTCTCTCTCTCTTTTTTTAATGGCCCGGCGATATGAAGCACTGATGCACACAAACTACAAATGTCATAATGCAACGCAACAGCTGCCTAACAGAACGATAGGCTACCTGCAATCATTCTCGCACCAATTACGTCAGCTCAAGCAAGCATCTGTTGATGTATATAACTCTAATTTCAAGTCAAAGCTAGCCCCTAACAAATGACCAAGAGAAAAGCTGATTCTGAAAACGGAGCCTTTCAAAACCGCTGGGAGGCTGAGTATATGTTTACGGACATCGCCGGTAAACCCGTGCGTCTTACCTTACCCCAAACATAAACCAACTTGATGCCAAGAAAAAATGCCAAGCATCCAGTTCTGACAAAATGGCATGGAAAATTTGATTTATTATTATTATTTTAACTTAAAAGCACAATTTTTATTTATATTTTCGGGTTGTTTTTTTTTTTTGCTCATATTTTGAATTTGTATAATAATTTTGACAGGAGACATTTTTCATTTAAGTCATTTTAAGTTTTATTTATTTTGGAATATCATCATATCCTGTCTGTTTCGATTCATATTTAATGTTCAAAAAACGTTTCATTCCAGTCTGTTCAATAAAATGTTTATCCTGTTCGGCCCGTGACCTAAAGTGTGCTTTGAGTTTTGGCCCTCTGTGTGATTGAGTTTGACACCCCTGGCCTAACCTCACACGGTGAGCATCGTGAAGGACAAAATTACCATGCAGTGTCATCCTGAGACAAGTCCCCATGTTGCGTTCAAGAGGAATTACAGTGCATCAACATTTGACCCCGAAAGCCTTTTCCCAGGCCACAGCATCTCAGCTGTCCTTAACCAAGTAAAAGGGTTCAGCATACAGTTGACCCTCTCATCTACGGACACCACATTAACAGACATCAGATGCAACGGACAAAATCTGCTGGTCTGAAAACACAATGCATTAACAAGAATGTCCGGTATGAAAGTTTAAAAATCCCAGGTGTTGCGAACTGAGTCCAGTAGTTCAGCAATTGTCCATTAGGTTGCCGTGGCGTGCGTGCTACTAACGTGTTTTGTGTTTCACAACAACCACAGCTCAACCGACGCTCGTAAGCATAGTTGCTTCCAAGTGTCGGTTGAGCTGTGTTCGTTGTGAAGCTGTACTGTTTTTTCAGCGATTACTTGGTGTTCTTCACCTCAATGTTTTCTCAATGTCCTTACCTATTTATGTTGGTCGTTATGCTGCTTGTAATGCGCACAGTACTTGGGGAGCACTTTTATGGATCTTAGATGTGTTTTTCCTTGGATTTCCACTATTTTAACCCTCCACACAAAAACACTTCACATCATCGGACTATTCAAGTCAACAGACTCCCCCCAGTTAGTCTGTTAATGAGAGGATCAACTGTACCTTCATAAAAATCAGTGTATGCTCAAACTCTCACCTGTTTGGGAGTGCAGTCACCCAGTATGCAGTGTGCTGTTCAAAGTAATATTCCTCCAGGTCTAGCAACAGCAGTGAAAACCTGAGAAAGAGAGAAGAAGCACCTTAGATTTTTCCATCTAAACCCTGCATGCTGTCCAGTTCTGCTCACTCCAGAGAAGCTCTGGCCATGCTGTGTATACCCAGCCATGATGTGTTCATGTTAATAAAGAACTGTGAACAAAAGCCTCTTTCAAGTGAGCAGCAGGCACAACGTGAGGATTAATAAGCAACAGTTCACGTGACTGACTGCTTTTCCCAAACAACTTCCGGCAACATCACCAAAACAGTAACAAGCTCCTGCCATGCTAAAGACGAGTTTCTGTTTTCACTCGTGAGGTCTGTTAGGCTCATGATAGCTCTGTGAGTGAGTACACAGAGCCACACAGAGCCCCTTTCGGCCTGTACACATGTGATGCAGCGAGCTGGAGTTGTTACACAAGTGTAAACACAGCGCGCGAGCCGGACACAGGAGTGACACAGATACCTCTCTTTGCTGCGCTCCTTCTTCCTGATGAACGCCATGCTGCTCTCAGAGAGCCACTGACACAAACACAAACTGACACAACTCCCGGAAACTAGCCACAGCTCATTCTTGACGAAGAGCACCTCGGAGAAAGAGCAACACCGCGAGAGTTGGGGCTCAGGCTCGTTCTGTCGCGCGCTCCGCTCTTTAGTGCGCATGTCAGTGTGGCTGGGAGTCGAAGCTATAAGGAGTCGATACACCGATTCAAGGCATTTTAGAACACAGAGTCGATTCTGAATCTCTGGAGTCGATTCCGTGGGATGTAATTGGTTCGTGTTTGGCTGCATAGGCCGGGTCTGTGTGTTCATTTTTCAGTGTTTTCATTCTCAGGACAATTCATTCAGGTGAGTTTCATGTAGTATTGTGGAACAAATGCGGTGAGGCTGTGACTGATATTCTTAAATAAAAAAAACCAAAACAAAACAAAGGCGATTGTTTGTGAAACTTTATTCATTCAAATGCAAATTTTATTTGTCACTTAGGCAATCGTACGCAAATGTACGACACGCAGTGAAATGTTGTGTGCAAGGCCCTGAGGTAAAGAAATATGAAATATGTAAAAACAAATAAACAAACAAACAAATAAATACATAATCGAGTAGACCTCCCACTTCCGGTATCTATCTATCTATCTATCTATCTATCTATCGATCTATCTGTACAAAATTCTTTTCGCGTTTGAAACGGAAATGACGTATTACCACAGAACATATTATAGGTGCGTATGAGTGGAAACAGCGTCACTAGTGCTTACATTTTAACTAATCATTTTGTTTGTGGACGCCATTTTTATATCGTCCTTACGAATTATTATTATTATTTGTGTGAGAGTTATTTTACTGATATTGGAAAGAAGTAAACACCTATTGGTAAGTAAATATTTAAGAAAACTTTGATCTAAGTATATAAAATTCTTTTCGCGTTTGAAACGGAAATGTATGACCACTATTTGTTGAAAAATAAAATGGGTAATTAACAAACTTATTTTATAAATACTGCATTTTAATTTTTTTCCCTTGCACTCAGTGAGCGAAACCACTGGCTAATCAGCTAGTATACTGTGTAT
>JAQMCW010000001.1:14631630-14648139 GCA_030068335.1 Chrysichthys cranchii
CATTGAAACAAACTGTGTTTTTCTTTCAAAAATAAGGACATTTCGAAGTGACCCCAAACTTTTGAACGGTAGTGTATGTGTGTTGTACATGTACAACAATAACAATATGTGTGTACGTGGAGTGACAGCCAAAGGAGTTAATTTAATTAATTGTAAATTAAATCCATAATACAGTAAAATATATACGAAAAATGACGGTGTCTGGATGATACCATATACAGAAGGTTTATTAAAAATAAATAAATAAATAAATAAGACTTTCACTAATGTGTAGAAATCACAGCCTAACCGACTGAATAAACAAATCTACACCAGTAGTATCCTCAGAAAGTATTATATTATTTTAAATACGTATTAAAAACATCTTCATAACTGTATAAGTACATGCTAATTACAATTTGGTCATTTCCCATATAATCTTTTTATTACAGGGCACTCAAATATAACTGTTTACATAAAATTCTCCAGAACTGTGACAGACATGTTTAAGAACAATTTAAAGCTGAGAGAACTATAAACTCTGCTAACATTATATAGCTAGCCTTCATGACTTCACAGTTGTGTAATGCTGTAGCAACGAGATGTCAGACATATGGCCTCTGGGTCCGAACCAGTCCTTTAAAAGGTTCTAATCTAGCCTTCCAAATAATTTTAGTAATCTGTGTTCTAAAATAAAATCATAATAAGCTCACTGCACAAACACATCCTTGTTCTTCTCTGGCGCTCCCATGGTTCTTTCACTACCCTTAACGGCTGCATTTTACAATCAGGGTTTGCGAGAGCTGCAGAAGGTGAACACCAATCACGTTCATCAGATGTGCAAGGATATTAGCAAAGAACTTTCTAGCAAGCTAAAGAATGATTTCAATTCATGCAGCACATACACAGTATGAAGGTACGAAATATGGTGGGTATGAAAAGTCTACACCCTCCTGTTAAAACGGCAGGTTGTTACGAAGTAAAAAATGAAACTCGGATAAATCATGCCAGAAACCGTTCCCACCTTTCAATGTAAAAATTGCAAAGTTACAAATAAAGTGAAAAACATTTAGAAGTTCTTTAGAGGGTTAAAAAATTAAGACTATATAATAATGTAGTTGCAGAATTGTGCGTGCCCCTAAACAAATATTTGTTGAGGCACCTTTTGAATTAACTACACCACTCAGTCGTTTTTGTTAAGAATTTATGAGCATGGCACATCTTGAATTAGCGATACTTTCCCACGCTTTCTTCCAAAATCATTCGAGACCACTCAAAATCTCCTGTGCACAGCTTGCTTCAGACCACCCCACAGGTTTCTAGTTGGATTCAGGTCTAGGCTCTGACTAGGCCATTCAGAAACACTGACCCTCTTTTGGTTAAGCCATTCCTTTGCTGATTTGGACGTGTGCTTTAGGTCATTGTTGTGCTGAAAGGTGAAATTCCTTTTCATCTTTAGCTTACTAGCAGACACCTGCATGTCTTGCACTAAAATCCACTGATATTTGTAGTTATTCATGCTTCACTCCACCTTGATGGCCAAAAAAAAAAGCAGCCCAAAAGTAGGATGCTACCACCATCATGCTTCAACTTGGCTTTTTTTTTGTGCCAAATGTATCTTTTGGATTTCTGGAATTATTACACCTTTAGGAATTGTTTTCATCACCGTTTCACATTTTGCACCATGGTTTGGCGGTGACTTAGTTGGGCTTGGATTTTTTTGGGATCCGGGCATCCTCCGCGCATTTCCGGGTGTCGTCCGTGTACTTCTGGGAATTGTCTGAACGTATCGTACATCATACTCTGTTACGCTGGCCTGCCAGCGAATATTAAATATTTTATTAATTTTAAGATGATCACAATAGTCATCGTAACTTTGAAAAATCTTACGTCACGCCATCGCGACTCGGACAGCATCTGTACTCACGCAACCAAGACTTAAGTATTTTTATTTGCAAATGATTTTAAGAACACCAATTCTGCCCCGCCATTCTAAAGGTGAATACTTATACAACCTTGTCATGTATATGTGGTAAATTCATAATTTAGAAAATTTGTTTTGGGTTTTTTTTTGTATTTTTGGTAAAGAATTCCTATATGTTCATGTGTTTTATAGGTGACATATGTTTAATCTGTTAATCCTGTGCATTCAGAATGCACCTTTCACATATAGACTAAATCTAATGTGGTAATAGGGCCTTTTACCTAAAATGAGTTACGCACAACTTTAAACTTTTCTGTTAAGCTGAGCGACAAATGCCTGTGTAGATGCCTCCGATTTCATCACGATGTACATTGATGTGAACAGTCAATATGGAGGGCTTTAATTTGTTGGGAGAAAGTGAAAGCTGGTATGCTGCATAGAGTTAAAATACTCACCCAGTACTTCCTGCAATTCTTGTACTTCAAGAAGTATGCAGAGCACATGCTCTTATCATAGTTATAAGCTTCCAAACACTTTTGGGAACCATCACTCTCCTACACAGAGAAGTAGTAAGACACATTATTACTTCTTATGGGAAGGGGAATTAATATAATCTGTAGAAGAAATATTACAAATCGTGACTGTGCATGTTTAAGTCTCATGCGTGAATGCATGAGGCTCAGTCGCTGTGTGAGTGTATGAGTGAGTGTGTGTTCAACTTGAGGCTCTCTCTAGTCCTGCCTGCAACCATTCTCTAGTTACCTGTGGACACTTTTCCCTATTCTGATTATTGATGTGACCGTTAACTGAAGCTCTTCACCTGTATCTGCATGACTTCACCTGTATCTGTGCTACTGCCACATGAATGGCTGATTACATAACCGCATAAATATGCAGATGTACAGGTGATTACTAATAACATGGTGGGTCAACGCATAGCCTAGTCATAATTCTTACACATTTCACTATTTATCGATCTATCTATCGATCTATCTATCTATCCATCACTGATTGTTACATTACATGCCACGATGGATGGTTAAATGCACCATGCACCTCCACCCCCGAGGACTTAATCTGTGCATCAGGCCAGGATGACTTTCATGACCACCCTGAATATAATTTCCCTTTTGTTGTGATTTTTGCCTTTAATTCAACTTTATTCACACAACTTCATATTTACGGCAGCCTGGAAAGCAGCAAAGCCATATGAGAAGAAGAGAAACACGAAGAGAAGTCGGGAGGGGGAAAAAATAAATTGCCAAAAAGCAAATAAACAAACTAGACGAAACAATTACAAGAAAAGTGTGCACAGGCTAACTGTCAAAAAAATATATATATGCTGAACTGCTTCACAATTATTTCTGAATCTCAGTTGGCATTAGGTTTAATCCGACTTGCAGTGTATTTAAAATAACTGGCTGAAACTTTTGACATGAGAAAAAGAAACATTTGGCTGTACTCAACACCTGACCTCTATACAGGGGTTGCTGTCTGCGCTCCGAACTCTTCGAACAGTCGATTTGGTGCTCATCCTTCAGATGCATCCACGATCCGTGCGCACTGAAACACAAGAGTTGTGGTCAAAGTGAGAACAGCATATTTACGTACAATTCCTGTGTTGTACACAAAGTGTCACTTTAGATCTACGCTGTGCAAAGCGACATGCTACTGGAGCTGCCAGAGGTGGAACCAGCGGATCAGCGGAGTCAGTTGCACTGCGCATTTCTTCTGGGATGCAGGAGACACGATCGATTTAAAAAAAAAAAAAAAAAAAAAAACTTTTGGGATTTTTATGGTCTTCTTAAGAAAAAATCATGTAAATCAGTTGCACGCAGATCTTTTTTTTGCCACATATACATCTGCAGTGTTGGAAAAATCTGGTACACAGTGGACCCTCGGCTCACGAACTTAATTCGTTCCGAGACTCTGTTCGTGACCCCATATCCGGAATCAATTTTTCCCATTGAAATTAATGTAAATACAATTAATGTGTTTCAGCCCTCAAATACATGTTTTTAAAGTGTATTATGGGTTTATGTGTGGCAATAAAACATAAAATTAAAGATTTTTTTTTTTATAGAAAAATAAAACTTAAATGAAATAAACAGATTATTTTAACGCGCGTTACCTTTGTGGTGGATATGTAGTTGCTGGCGAAGGGATATGGTGGCGGTTCTCATGTTTTGCGATTATTTCTTTATTTCAACTGTTATACGCCTAGGCTTCTTACTCTCACTACCATTTCAACTTTCTTGGGACCCATAATGAAGTTTATAGAGCAAAAATGCAGAGAAACAACAAAAAAATGCGTTGAACACATTCACACCACAAAGTGCTTTACTGGAACTGAATCTTTGTGTCGTGAAGCGTGGGTTGGCTGCCTGTACGTTAGTCAAGGATTTGTTCATCAATCGGTACAAAATATGCTCGGGAATTTACTTTGTACGCAGATTTGTTTGCCATCCAATGCGTTCGCGGGCCGAGGGTCCACTGTACTACCAGTTTAATAGTCCAGGCTGTGATACCTTGTAAACAACCTTCTCCAATAGCGTAGTTGGTAGCGATGCTAGTAACACTTGCAACTGTTCCAGTAGCAGAAACAAAGCAGACACACTCCTGACTGGAGACCTACCCAGATTTTACACGTTATGTTATTACCACATAAGATCTTTGCGTTACATGAGAAACCTGCTAACATCTGTGTAAAATCTGCGACACTATTCAAAATTTCAGGTGCAAGGAATGCTCATATTTTTACTATTTTCCAGATTTAAGAGTAAGTATGACGGGACACACTTGTATTTCGACAGTCACCAAAAACAAATGACAGACATGCGTTGAATTAGCCTTGAGAAACTTTCCTTGCTCTCGACATCTTACTCAAATTAAAGGATAAATGAATGAATGAATGAATGAATGAATAAATAAATAAATCACCCCGAACCCAAAGCATATTAATCTTTCTGGTTAATATCTGTTCTTCAACAATTTTAAAGCTTATTTTTACAATGAAATTTTGAATTCACTGGGGGTTCACTTTTTTGGTATAAACTTTTTTTTTTTTTAATCAACATATGTTGGTCAGTTTTCACTTTTGTAACGAGTACTGTACATTTTCTTTCTCAAACACTGAGCTGTGTATACTCAGTGTTATATATTTAAGAGAGTGAATGTGTCCGTGTTTAGTGATCTAAAGCAAAACATCAGCTTGTATCTTCTGCACCTTAACCCGCATCTATGTTGATATGAATTCACTCCATAAACTGAGACTTGGTGAGAAGACTACTTCAAGGTGTCGAGTCGAGGGGGCGTTTTCTTTGGCTTTTACACCATGAAGATTGGGAAGTGACAATCAAGGTCAGAAAGTGAGCCAGAACAATTTTTGGGAGGCAGCTCCCCATCGCTTTATGTTACCTTACATCATCAAAATTGAGCCTCCAGCAGAGCAGTGGACAAACAGTCAGCCAGAAGCTCACTAGGATGTATCTTTAAATTGGCTTCACTTCTCTCCATTCAAACTCTACAGGGTGGCAACCTACACTCTGCTTTTCATTGTCCATGACAAGGACACCCCCTTCTCCCCTTCCCTAACGTCCCCTTTTGCTGATTGGCTGGAACAGTGTTGCGTGGCTCAGTCCAAGACACTCTGTTTCCCATTTGCCGATCCAGGGCTGTGTAGGAACACTGGATATTCTCTTCAGCACACACACACACACACACACACAGTGAAGACACAGCTAGCCGACGGTGATGAGATATTAACTGAATTGGACCAAAAGCGTATTAGAAGTGTACTAGATTAGACCTGATGAGTGCACCTTTAAGTACATGGATTTGCCATTTGAATGATTTATGTTTTGACTCCTTGAGCTCAGCCTCCCATTCCCACCCATGTTCACAAAGCTCCGCCCCCAGGATCTACGGTGGCCTGTAGAGTAGTGCAGTGCAGGGTCTGGCTGGCTCAAACACAAACAAAAACACAAACAAGCACTCTGGTCCGGTCTTCTGCTTTCCAACCGCTTCAAATACTCCAGCATAAGCCACGGCTTACATGTTTACACTTTATGGTTTACACATCTCCCAGGCTTTTTGTACAAGTACGAAAGTTTACAAAAAAAAAAACGCCTATTGCACCTTTAATGTGTTTTAGAGGTGAAAGATCCTTTAAGGAAAAGGGACACACTTTCCTCAGGCTTTGAGAAGCTCCCACACGTGCTGCGAACATTCTGCCTGCTTTACAAACGTGAAAATAAAACCTCACGAAGATTAAACAGTCCGTCATGTCCAAGCCTAACGCTTATCTCCCACACCACACCAACAGCACCCCCGAGAGAGAGACGTGACCGCAGTGCGTGTCTGCAGTGGTGCTACTCGAGGCGGCGCTTCATTCAATCTGACCTCCAATTAAACAGGTGAAGAAGGCTAGGCTAAGCTAAGGCTACAGCCGTGAAGCACCATTTGGCATGCACAAAACTCAAACCAAGCCTCGTGCTGGGGTTTAAAAACATCCTGAGGAAAGTGAGTCGGGTGTCATAGTGAAAACATTTCCCTTTCCGACTCACGGACTCTCTCCCTCACTCCCTCCCAGGTAACCAAGCAACAGTGTCCAAGTTCTAAACGTTGTTATTATTAGCGTTAGCGCCTGTTAGCCTCTCGGCTCAGTGAGAGCTGGGACACAACGACCAGTTTAACCCGGTTGCGTCTCTGTAAGTGCCTCAGAGGTAAACCTGAGGGGGAAAGAAAATACGTTTTTAATATTTCTACTCACCGGGTATTGCACCTCAGGGTGTAATAAGGTTGCGTACTGACATGTCTGAGTTACAGAGACACCTAGCAGCTTTCCCTCCTGTCAGACTGAACGACGTACGAAACACAACCCATCCCCAGTCCCGCCCCTCGGGTGATTGACAGCGCATTGGGACCAATCCGGAGCGCGAACTAAAATAAACCGGCAGCTACCCTGTGGACTGACGGGTCCTCCAGCCACTAATTTGGAGCCTCTGGCGGTTTTAGCCCACCTATTGTTTTTAAATAGGACTCAACTGGAGTCGTTTCGATTGACAGAATCGCCGACGAGTCCGAAAATTTTGATTTTCTGAAAGGTACGGCGGGCGACGGTGAGCTATGAAAATGACAGGCTTGTACACAAATCACAGAGCGCCCGGGGGGCGGGGAGAGCGCGTGGGCGTGGCCAAAGGGTGTTCGGTTGCACCGCAGCGCATAGCCTACACAATGGCTGCTGGAAAGAGGAGAAAGCAAACAATTTTCAGGCCCGCCGCGTCCAGCAAAAAAATATGAGAAAAAAATTTATTAAAATTCGGGAAATAGGTGAAAGTCAAGGGAAACGCCCTAGAAAGGATGTTAAGGCTCCCGCGGTAAGTTTTGCGCCAATTAAGGAAATTGTTACGGTGTTCTTGAATTAAAATATCGGGGTTATTCAAATTATGAGCGTGTGTGTGTGTGAGGCTAGGGGGAGAGGGGAAAAAAAAGTTTGCGTTAATCAGCGCCCAGCTTGGGACCTGAGAGGAAAGCAGCGGGGGATAGAAAGTCAGAGAAAATGAATAGAAATGAAGTGAGTCCGTCTGCTCACGTCGCGTTCACTGCGAATCAGTGTCAACAAACGGAGCAAGTCCCGGAGCTGGGGCAAAGTTGGGCAAAAGTTCTGAATTTTTACTTCTGTTTAAGGTTGGTGGGTTTTCTCCTCTCCACCCCCCCCCCCGCTCCTTTCTATCTCTCTCTATCTGAATATAATAACGTCGGCGGTGCGGGGTCGCCTTCGCAAACGCACGCGCATTTAAATTTGGTTTTGTAGGAGGAGGAGGAGGAGGAGGAGGGGGGAGAAAGAGGAGAGACAGAAAAGTGAAATGCACGCGCCACTCACGCTGCTGAAGTTCTTGACACATATATACATATATACATATATCTATAAAAATATATATATATATATATATATATATATATATATATATACTGTATTTACGTGCACGCGAGACCGCAGTGCTGGCGGCAGAACCGCGCGTGCATATGTGCCCTGCGTGCGTGCGCGCGTGCGTGACGCCGAAACTCCACTGAATGTCCTGTAGTTTACTCTCTGCACGTGATTTAAAAAAAAAAAACCCAAAAAAACCCCCACCTTGTTGCTTAAAGCCCTGTGCTCGTGCTCGGGGTCTGATCACCTCTGATCACCCGGGAGACACACGGGCTTTGGGGTTTTCCGTCTGCTTCAGTGGGCTATCGGTGCGAGGACACGCTGCTTGTCAAGATCACAAACAACCAAAATGGAGGGAGAAGTTCGGGGGGGGGCGGTAGAACGGGTCTAATTGGCCTGGATGCTTTCTTTCCCCCTCCGTGTCTCGCCCCATAACGAACCTGACAGCACGCGGATCCCTCGTGCACTCTCACCTTGGCGTCCAGGGGCACGAGAGTCACCTGGGATTGTACCAAAGTGACCTGAGGAGGTCCCCAGTACAGCCTGGAGGGCTCATCAGAGGGGTCCCCGTGCAGCGTGTGCGCGCGCGCGTGTGTGTGTGGTTTGCATCCCATGCGGTTCTTATCATAAAGTCCATCACAAGAAACTTCTCCATGGTGCAGACATGGTGCACATTCATGCGCGCGCTCGTGCATCCTCCCTCCATCATGCACGGTGCAGAAGTCCCGATGATTTACTGCACGCACACACACACACACACACACACAAACACACACAAACACACGGCGGGTTTTCGGAGTTCTGTTGGTTTCTGATGGCTGAGGGAGCCTGTGTGAGGATGGGGTCGCCTGCTCAGCTAGGAGCATGCATGCTGCCCGCTTATTGTTAACGCAAACGCGTGAAGTTTTGTTTTGGTTTGTTGTTTTGTTTTGGTCGGCTTTGTGTGAGCTTTATTTGTCACTGGGGCTCTGGTGGCGCGTGCGGATGGAAAGGCGCGTGGCTGGTTTGAGTGAGTGTGCGTGACGAAGAAGAAGAAGTCGAGGCGCGGCTCCACGTGCGGGATGTATGCAAATGACGGCCGACACTCGAGCGCGAGTGGGGTGTCGGTTTGTTTGTGTGTGACGTTTCCGCTCGAGAGACGTAACCCAGTGCGTGGCAACGTCCTAAACCGCACAGGCTACTACCGCACTTAGGAGTGTGTGAAAATAGCACGCGATTTTCTGGTCTCTATGGCAACCCCCGGTGGCGTGCTGTGTAGTGCGGTAGTGTGCGGTTTTGAAGAGGCGGCCCATGTGCACTCCGGAGCCGCAGATTAAACCATGGTCTTGGTGGAAAAGTGTTTTCTGAACTGATTTTGGGAAGTTGGGAAAAGGCTGTGCAGCGTGCTGGAGGCATCCCTGGCCTTCTGTGTTTGCATTTAAGGATTTAAATAAGTGGGAGGGGGGGCAAAAACTTGTTTGGTATTTTAGTGCATTGTTCTGGTTTGTGTCAGAAAGAAAGAAAGAAAGAAAGAAAGAAAGGAAACTATGTATGATTATGTGGTTAATAATAATAATAATAATAATAATAACAATAATAATAATAATAATAGGAATTTAGATATTAATGTTGCTTCTGTGTGCTTTTTTTGCTTTCCATCAGTACTTAATTTCAAAATTCTTACACTGAATAAGTGGAATGATTTTTGCTGGTTAGAGCAGCTTGTGTGTTTGGAAATGAAATTAGATTTCATGTTGGCGTGGTAGGTGTTGTGTGAACTCGTCCTGTTCGATCCGAGTCTAAATGAAGCGATTTAGGAATCGTAAATTTGGAGAGCGAAAAAATGTTTTGTTTTCAATGCCGTGTTTTACAAAAAGTTTTTTTGTAAGGTGTAAAATCATCTGTTCAAGCTGCTAAATTATTTGACATGGAAAAAGTAATTGCATTCGCAAATATTCAGAGATGTTTGCGTGTAGGTGTTTCACGTCTTTTCCTTGAACTGAAATCTTGTTTTTTCGGTCTTTAGAGTTCTGTAAGTAATGCTGGATCCGAACGAATTGTTAAGCAGTGCTGAACAAATAATGAAATGAATGCATAAGTATGTCAAATTCATGAGCATGGTTTCTAATTTGATATGTATCTAGTTCTTTCGGTGTACCAAAACATTTTCTTTAGCTATTAGATAAGTGTCTCTGGATTACCGGTTTCCTCAACAATTCGGGCAATGTGTTTACTGAATTAATGTGCGATTAACATTTGTATTTATAAGCACTTTATGTGGAATAAAATTGTGAAGAGTTGTGCATTAAATAATTTTTATTGGAGGTAATTTCACCTCTTGTGCATCACTGGTAAATTTCTTTGTTTTTAGTGAATAATTAGCACTCAAAAAATACTAACAATTTGGCAAGAATGAAAAGTGCAGTTTTTATCATCAGTGTTTTTTGTTATTTAAATAAAAATGGTCATTGTAGCTTTCTGACTGATTTACAATGCATGCAAAATAAAACACTTATAAGGTGTACTACTGCCGGCTTATCCTCAAAGTTCACGAAAAATGCTGCGCTTTCAATCCGTAGCTCACAAATAACACTGAAGTGGGCTAGAGAAATATTAAACCGAACAATAAAGTGCTGCTATATGCATAGTTAAGGGTTCTTAAACTTTGACAAAGAAACACACTGCTGTATGATTGGACAAATAATGTTTTTTGGTTATTCCTAAGGGACAAACTGAAGAACCATTCAGGGTTTGAGATGTAACCTTAGGGTCTTAAATGTAAGAGCTTAGTACTAGTGAGTAGATAGTAAGCCTTTTGGTAGCCCTTGGTACAATATCACAGATTGCCGTGCTGTCCGTGTACAACTGAATGGATGAAGATGGTAAAAAAAAAAGAAGCAGAAGTGAGTAATCAGGGGATAAACAGTTCTGCTGTGTATCGTTGGGTAGAGATACAGTAATCCCCCGCTATATTGCGGGTCACATTTCACGTCCCTGGCCATTCGCAGATTTTTATTTAGAATATATCACTTTTTTTTGAGGATTTCCCTAGTATTATAAAATATAAACATGAATTAAAATGGAGTAGAATATTAATACTATCTAAAATACAGTACATTGTATCTCATATTTACACAAGAGACAAAACACAGCATTGTTTACAAAAATGCGCCGTTGGGATACTAGGAAAAAATTATGGCTGGAAGAACAAGTCTGGCCAATCAGAGCGCCCTATTCATTTAGCCTTGGTTGTGATTGGCTGCTGGCTACGACGCATACGGTCGGGGAGAAGCAACCAGCATTGGCCAACATCCCAGTTCTTCGCCCGTAGCAGTACTCACTATAAATGTGATGTTTCTACCAATTCTACACAAGACTTCACCTCACTGTATTCTTGCAATTGTTTTCTTTGTGTTCAATTGTGCCTAGAAAGTGTTTAAAGTGTGTGGGAGGATAATTTAGGACTTAAACTATTTAAAAAACAAAAAGCGTTTAGGGGCGGCGTCCGTGTATCGCGGATTTTCGTCTTTTGAAAGAAAATTTTGGAACGAAAGACAAGGGTTTACTGTGGTGGGATGAGACAGATAAAGCCCCAACAGTCTCTAAAGGAAAAAAAAAAATATTGATAGCTCCATGTACTCATCAACAACTCGACAGTTTGACCAACAGCACCACAGGATTGCCGTGTTTCTGACTTTTGTTCTTTCATAGCAGTAGAGTCAGAATATTTAGCTCAGAATATATCACTCCTTAAACTGCCAGCTAATTGTTTCATATTTTGTCTTGAGGCATGTTACTTAGTAACTACAGCGATACAAACGAATACAAAATGTAGGTGGCTTCAAGAGAGAGAACCATCATTCTGGATGCCCTAACAAGTCCTGAGCATTTAAAGGATCGCTGATTTAAATTTCATTTCTGATGTTTCCAATCATCCTACTGGATGGGCTGCAGGATGATGGTGTACTGTAAATATCAGAGTAAATATTTGTGCTTTGAGGCTTCGTATTTGAATCCTGCAATTGATTCAGATGTGCAAAGGTTTCTTCTTGATCTGAAGGCGATGCAAGAGAAGGCTTGACGTACAGTACATCCAAAACGTGCAAGCTCGTGCATGGAAATGTGCTTGAAAATTGCAGTTATTTTTACTCGAAGTAGTGAGCATGTGCGTTTTATTTACTCAATTCCAATAACACAGACACACAGTGTAGTCCATGCCTAATTGGAAAGACTCTTTGCTGCTTTGGCACTGGATGTGAGCACAGTTGAACGTGAAATGAAACAATAGTTATGAGAAGGCTTTAATATCAAGCATATGTAGCCTATATTTATATCAGGTGAACCGTGTAGGAATTACACTCGTTTTTATCCGTAGTTCTCCCGTTTTATAATCCCAGACGTAATTCGGTAATTGACTGCTCAGTTATTTCTTGTCCAGTTGTGTGTCATTACATCACTACTTTAAGTGCAGGAGAGCTGACAAAAGGTCTCGAGCTGATTCGAGATTTCGTGTTTGCATCTGGAGTCTGTTACCGTTGTCACTGCCAGTAAAGGAGTCCGTCATGAGACTGAGAAGCAGGATAAATCAACGAGACATATAGCCAAGATGATTCACCTGTTTGATGATTCAGAGTTTGGTATACGCACAGGACAAAACCCACAAACACACCGTTTTTCACCATGTCCTCAGAGAACTTACCCAGGTAACCACTGTTAGCTTTTTGTAAATGAGCGGTAAAAGTTCTGGCAAGGTCGGGTGCCTGAATCTGACGGAAACAAACTTGTACCAAGAGTCACAGAAAGAGGAAAGTTTGGAGAAAAGGGAACTGCTCACAATATAAAGCATGCTACCTCATCTAACATGAAAGATGGTGTTATGACCATGTATGGCCTAGAATGCATACTTTAACGGAAGGCAAAAGTCCCCAAAACAAGCAGGAACTGAAAACAGCCTGCAGAGAATAACCAGGAAAGATACCCAACGTCTGGTGATGTCTGAGAGTCACAGACTTCAGGAAGTCATCAATCGTGAAGGATTTGCAACCAAGTGCTAAGTTGCAGTTTTATTACGAATTGCGTTCATATGCTCGTCCACTTTCGTATATTTCTCTGAGATAGGAAGGGGAACTGTGTAATTATAAAAAAATAAGCAAAACAACAACTATGATTGGTGTTTGTCTCGCTTGAAATAGCCACGAAGGTGATACAATCAAGCTGACATTTTGTACTCTGTAGACTGTTTTATTTACTCCAGTTATAAATTATGGCTGAGATCAGAAATGCAACACTGCCCTCTTACATTTACGTGGGCTTTGTGTGTGAACGTGTTTGGCGTTGTTTGTTGCATACGGAGCGTTTACCTGATTACGCAACCATAAATCTGTTGAAAGACAATCCTTTCGGTCGAATTAGGTGTTTTGCACTGCAGCAGAATTAAGAATCATTGTTTTATCAGACAGAAAAGCAGGATGTTTGTCCAGTCTCCGATCTGCTTTTTCCTTTCTTCTTTTGGAACCCTACCATCATCCTCTCTCACTTCCTCAGTGCCTGGCCTCTCTGTGGTGTTGAAGATTCAGCCTCTGTCACTCCGTCAGTGATCGGACACGTCGCTTGTGTCCACTGCGTGGCCGGCCCGCGCTAAGTCGCCATGGCCACGGTCACCCCCGACGATGACTGCCCCAACCCGGGAGAGCACGACCGAGCGAGGAAGAGGAGGCCAGAGGGGAAAGGGAGGAAAAACTTCCCCTGTCAGCTTTGTGAGAAAGCCTTCAACAGTGTGGAGAAGCTGAAGGTACACTCCTACTCGCACACGGGCGAGAGGCCGTACCGATGCACACACACCGACTGCACCAAGGCCTTCGTCTCAAAGTACAAACTGCTACGGTAGGTCCCACCGGGCTTTGCACACTCGTCCTGACTAACAGATGCTTAAAAACAGACTACTGACCCTCGTATTCTGTTCGCCACTTAGTAATAATCGGGTTTCTAGCAGTGCAAATGTATCGTGTCTCGTATCTCGCAGTTAAAATCAGCCTAAACAATATTTATGGGATCAGACTGAGAAGCTTTTCACACACACATCCTCCCAGTGGATAGATTGTGATTGGGCTATAATCGCTTTTGTTTCATTTGAACAAATACAAGTCAGTTGAATCGAGTGGGGTTTGAGCAACAGATCAATTATAGGCATTTAAAACTAACCTAATAAATAGTGTTGACTTCTACCTGAGGGCAGTTTCAACAGAAATGTAGGAAACGTGCTGTTATGACGTATAATATTTCGACGCTTCTTGTATAAATGCAAACACTACAGGGACACAGATGTGTTTGGCTCTTCTTTTTGTTTGTTTTTTTCCCTTTCGGTAAAGTAACGCATTTCAATTTGTTCCCACAGCCACATGGCCACACACTCACCTGAGAAGACCCACAAGTGTAGCTACTGCGAGAAAATGTTCCACCGCAAAGACCACCTCAAGAACCACCTGCACACGCACGACCCCAACAAGGAGGCTTTCAGCTGTTCGGAGTGCGGCAAGAGCTACAACACCAAGCTGGGCTTCCGAAGGCACCAGGCTCTGCACGCGGCACAACGCGGTGACCTCACCTGCCAGGTGTGTCTGCGGCCATATCCCAACACCACCCTGCTGCTTGAGCACCTGCGTGCCCACGCCGGCAAAAGCGCCACGGCTGCGGCTAAGGAGAAGCGGCACCAGTGCGAGCACTGCGAGCGCCGTTTCTACACGCGCAAGGACGTGAGGCGCCACCTAGTGGTGCACACGGGCCGCAAGGACTTCCTATGCCAGTACTGCGCACAGCGCTTCGGCCGCAAGGACCACCTGACCCGGCACGTGAAGAAGAGCCACGGCCACGAGCCGCTGCGCGTGAAGGCGGAGCCGCTGGAGCCCTCGGAGCCACACCCATACCTGTTTGGCCACGCCTCTTACTCTCCTCCGCCACCACCACTCCGTCCCGAGCTGGAGAGCTACCTTCTGGAGCTGCAGGCGGAGGAGATGCCGAAGCTGAGTGCTGCTGCTGCCACGTCCTCCGGAGAGACGCCTCCGTCTTTGGACTTCCTGTCTCCTCTGTTTAACTTCCTGCCCTATGGGCAAGGGGCAGGGCCAGGCTTGGGGGTTTCCTACAGCCAGGAGGAGGGGCTTCCTGCGATGACGCCTTCGCAGGATGCTCCCGATCCTCTCGGTTCAATTCACACGCTCACGCATACACAGGCGCTTTCACAGGCACACACGCTCACCACAAGTTATACACATTCGCCAAGTCTGAATACAACCACCACCCTGCCTCGCTTTCACCAGGCCTTCCAGTGATATCCCCCCCCCATGTACACAAGCACACCCATTTAGCTACCGTAGCACTTACACACACCTACACTTGTATCACCGTGGCACTTAATTGACAGACGGAAGAAGAAAAAAAACACTTACTGAATTGTGACCCTTATTAAATTATGTGCCTTTTTGAGAACATATCACTTGCCCCTTTAAATCTACTTCAGTCTGCATTTTAGGAGTTGGCAATAGAAGATGTTGAACATCTGATAGCTGTCGTTCAAAACAATCTGTCTGGTTTATGAATGTGTATGTGCCTCGGTTTGCAGTGAAGTTTCGCCCTCAGACACTGAGTGCATATAGCTTTCCCATTTAGCACTTTGAATTTCTAGCGATGTTGAAGTTTCATCAAAGCTAAAC
The DNA here is from genome assembly GCA_030068335.1 of Chrysichthys cranchii. Taxonomy (NCBI): domain Eukaryota; kingdom Metazoa; phylum Chordata; class Actinopteri; order Siluriformes; family Claroteidae; genus Chrysichthys; species Chrysichthys cranchii. The sequence continues at coordinate 14,647,151 of JAQMCW010000001.1, forward strand.
ATTGAGGGTTTTTTTTTTTTTCCTGAGATTTTTGTCGATCACTTTGTTTGTTGGCTCACAAGCTGATGGGTACTGAAGTGCCAGCATCTGAGTGACCATACACAGCCAAAGGCAACCAAACCCCTCAGAGCCAGAGTGTGGATGGCTCACTTTGTTTTGCCTTTATTTTCCATTTTGGTTTTGTTTTTAAATTTTTTATTTTTTATTATTATTATTTTTTTTATGGCCGTTTGCCTTCATGCTGCTGCTCGTTTTAAGGGCCTTAAACTTTACCAGTGCGGATCTGCTTCACTATACAAAGCAATAAAGGGAAACATGGACTGACTTTACCAAGATGTGTAGACAGAAACAGCTCTTAAACAGCCAACCACCGACCCCCCCGAAATATTTGTCTTCATTTTTTTTTCTTCTGGGTTTTTTTTTTTCTCTCCTTCCGCTCCTGGACTTCCGACACCAACACAACCTTCAACCTCATCTGCCAGAATGCTGTCCGTTGCACTGATTCTGATTCTCATCAATAATAAAACGAAAACATTCGCTTGTATGGGTCTGTGCCGTCGCATCCGAAGCACGCACAGAAGTCTGAACGACATGCGCAGTCTGTGAAGAAGCTCTGTTGTGAATAAGATACCTTTCTACAGACGGTTTTATAGAGACTATAGATGCCTCCAGCGGCCGTAAGACACACCTATGGTCGCCACGATCCCTTTCCCAAAACACCCAGCCAAACCCCTGTACAGATGTGTCCGCCTGTGTGTATGCGTGTGTGGGCGAGGATGACGGAGGTCTGTGTTGAGTGAATGTTGGGGTCTTGTTGAATATTCATTGGGAGCTGAAGGTTGCTGGATGCTGCAAAGCCTCCAGGTTGGGCATATTTTGTTCATAATAGCACTTTCTAAAGAATCTGATGCCTTGTTTTCATCGTGTTATGAATATGTATTTTATGTTAAACAACCTTTTTGCATAAAATGTTTAGATGTCATATATAA
>JAQMCW010000001.1:14661818-14691466 GCA_030068335.1 Chrysichthys cranchii
CATGGAATTCCAATAAAATAGATTCATGTTTGTGGCTATAATGTGACAAAATGTGGAAAAGTTCAAGGGGGCCGAATACTTTTGCGAGCCACTGTACATGCTTTAAATATTAGGTAGTACAGATGGCAGGCAGTCAAGCTGCTCTTTTGCATTTGCCTAAAAGGAAAATAAGGCTGGTTTGCTAAGACTGTTGTCTGTGTAGGAACTGTTGAGTTTAGTGGAGAGTCTTCGGGCGAAGCTGTTGGCTGAGCGCAAGAAAAATCTGCTACAGGAGATTCAGATCCGCAGAGAGATGGGTGATGCCATGATGCAGCAAGTCATGGAGATCGAAGAAATTCACAGGTGTGTCCGTACTCGTATTTGGTTTATCAGTGAATAAGTTGCACCAAGGTTGAAATAAAACTGTGCAAGAAAGCCATGAATGTCTCCTCTAGGTCTGCACAAATCATTTATTGGTTGTGATCTGTTTTTGGTTTCCTCAATCATGTGACGTTGGTGAAATTGTCTGAAATCAGGAAATTACCTAGATATTTAGTCTTTTTTTTTTTTTTTTCTGGTGCATAAATATTAACTGTCCTTTTGGTTGCAGAAATCAATGGCTTATTGGTTTGCTTTGGTCCTGTAGTAGTCACAAAATTGAACAACTCATATTTTCATTTAAAGGTTTATAGATGTATAATGGGGGGGGATGTATATTATCTCTATCAGTGGCGGACCGTCAGGGCCTGCAAGGCCTTCTCTGCTGGCCTAAAAAATCTGAATCACAAACTGATGTTAATTATATTTTGTCCATGAATACTTATTAAATAATTCCAAACAGTCTGTCCGCTTCCTTTCAGAGCTTTTCCGATAGTTGTGCTGCTTCCAGACATGTATTTTCATAATAAAAATCACATTTCAGCCATCATTTGTTGCCAGGCGGGGTCAAAGAAGTCTGCCCGGAGGCCTTCACAATCCGTTCTGCAGGCCCTCTAACACACAATCATGTTGATTTAAACTGTTGCTTCAACCAATCAGATTTTGAGTTGGAGTCACTAGGGCCCTCTAGCAGGTGTACGGCAATGTCACCGTATTCAGACCCGTTGATTGGATAGGATGGGGTAATAGCGATTTTGAGGAAAGAGAGGAGGCTGGATTTTGTTTACAAATCCTAATTTTTGGGGAGTAAAATGTTGCAATTTTCCTAAATAATATTGCAAGTTTGAGGTTATTATTGATGTTTGTGTGTCGCGGCTGTAGCTGCAGTAGAAAGGCACTTGTTCACTCCTGGTTTGTCTATTCAATAAAGATAATTATTGTGGCTACAGGAGTTATGTGATGCAACGGCTCTTTATAAAAACTATCTTAATATGCAGAAATACAGTATAATCATAACTTAGTTTTTGAGGGGTGGGTTGATTCAGACCAGTGGTCAAATTGGCTTTTGCAAGCAGGGGGAGCCCTTCCCTCACAGGGGTGGGGGGGGGCGCAAAGTGTTGCGATGGAAGAGAGTGTGGGGGGAGTGGGGTAGTAGTTCACCTACTGAAGGCCTTGGTGTGAAATGCATGGTCCGCCACTGAGTTTTTTTTTTTTTTTTTTTCCTTTTTTTTTTTTTCCTTTTTTTTTTTTTTTTTTTTTTTTGAGATAAAATTTAAGACTTGTTTGTAAGTATTTTATTAATGATTTGGTGTTTGAACCCTGAAATTATCCTTCTTGAAATCTAAATGAGTTGAATGGTTAACCAAACTTTTCAAATGTTGAAAAATAAATATATCAAATATTAAGGTCTTATTTTTAGATTATATTTAACAAGAAACTCGCTCTGAATACAATTAAATGGTTAAACCCAATCTTATTTCTTACTTTTTATTAAAAAATACTCCCCATTACAGTACATGGTTTACATTAGAATGGCGTATTAAAATCCGTAATATGTAGTTTTATTCAGGCACAGTGAGGATGTGTGAACAGGAAAGAGTCTGTTTCTGTGGTTGGGATAAAGGGGGACATGAGCAGGGCTATATGATTGGTACTGTGGTAAACCTGACACAACCTCTACCAAGTGTAGTTGCACACAACTAAAATGGGCCAAAAGAAAAGGGCAGAAAGAGATCGGGACCCACATCCTTTCTTTGACGACTAAAAAAGTTTTGCACAGGAGCTATATGTAATGGTAAGAAACTAGCTGTGAGAGCTGATGAGTGATGGTCTACTTTTAAGTCGTCAGATGGCGGATATGAAGGAGAGCTATGAGGAGAAAATGGACAGCACCTTTGAGATGTATAAAGAGGCGCTGAAGGACCACGCCTACCAGTGTGCTCTGGAGCGTCTAGAAGAAGAATACGTCCCGCTAGAAGAGTTCACCGCTGAGCAGGACCGAGCCAAGGTGTATACTTTACAAAGTGGAATACGATTGCGGAGTTATGTCTTGTATCTTATGGCTCATTTAAGTGACCTGTTTCCTGTTTAATCAGGAGCTTGAGAGACGTGTGAATGAATTGGAAAGGAAGCAACCCAGTTCTAAATCGGTTCCTCAGAAGGAAAGATCGACACAGACTGACCCAATGCATTCAAGCACCGAGGAGACTGGTGGGTTTATTGTATACATATGGATTTTTTTTATTTTTATTTTTTTTTAACCTATTTTCAATGCCTGTCAGTTGTCAACCCTGCTTTTCCTTTTAGATTCGGAGAGGTTTAAGCTTCTCTACAAGGAGAAATGTGCTGTGGAACAGGTCTGCGCCGAAAAGCAAGAGGTAAAACGTTAGTGGGGCATGAGTTCTGATTCCTGAGTCATAACGCTCTCAACATGGAATGATGTGTAAATGAGTCGGCTTGACTTGCAAGGTAACCAACATGAGGTGTCCAAGTTTGGATTTGAGACACCAGTACGCCAACTGAAATGGAGTGATGAACACCATAGTGTAGTGGCTCTTCCCTCTGGGGACAAGTGAACATTTAATACCACACATTAAATTATATATATTTTTAAATGTTGCCTTCTGTTTAGTTGGTTGTATCTCTTGAGAAACGGATTAACGAGTTGAACGAGACTCTGCAGGAAGCCGGAGAGAGCTACATGGAGAAACTTGCTGAGGTTCAAAACTTACAGAACAGGCTGAACTACCAGGTATGTGAACATGGTGGTCCTTGAACACACATTCACCCAGAGCTGTGCTCACCTGTTCACACCATGCTGTCTTCCTGGAAACAGGAGCAAGAAACCGCGCATTTGCAGAATGAGCTCGCTGAAAGAGAGCTGGAGCTGCACGGTGTGAAGGAAGACCTGGCCAAGCTAACCAGTGAATCTGTAGGACCGTCTCGTCCAAAGCGGGGCCTGCTGGTGAACATCAAAGAAACGATGTCGTCCCCATCCCCAGGAACTCTCTGCCGTACAATCAGAAAATCAGTCCGCACCACAACATCCTCGAGGAAAAAGCCCAACTGATCAAGTGTACTATATTTAATTTTAAGCAGGTGTCTAGTTTTATTGTAATGTGTTTTTATTATTTTATTTAATAAATCTTTTTTTGTTTACCACAATCAGTTTCATTCTAGGAATAAAATGCAGAAAGGTTAATATAAAAAACATCTTACTCCTTTAAACATACAGCATAATTTTTTTTTTTTTTTCCAAAAAATTGTTGCAACAGTTCAACACGAGGTAGGTTGGGTTACTAATTATTGACTAAAATGTCATGATTTTAAGCAATCCACTTTTGTATACACATTTTTTTTTAATTATTAAATCACCCATCTCAATAAGCACATCATGCTTACATTTAAAATCCAAGAGTGGCGCTGAAACTGATGTACAAAGGGTTTTATTTTCAGGAGTTGATGTAAGCAACCATTTGTAGCACAATCCTTTTCCAGATTGCTCTCACTGGGCACTCTTGCGATGCATCTGTACATCGAGCAGAAATGCCTTTAGAAGAGAATGGCTACAGTAACTCAAATAACCACTGTTTACAGCCATGGTGAGCAGAAAAGCATCTCGGAATACATGAATTGATTATTTTTTTAATTTTATTATTTTTTTTCCTACCCCAGTCTTAACCTGTCCGGTTTTGGTGCGTCAGTGCTCTCTAGCCTCAGGTTTCTATTTGAGGCTGACCGGGAACCAAGATGTGATTTCTTGTAACCCGTTCCCCTAAACGTGTGACCAGCCCATGTGGTCCAACATCCGTGCCAAAGTCAATGAGCTCTCATTTCCCCTGTTATGTTTAACGTAAACATTAACTGAAGTGCTTGATATGTACCTAGGTGAATTTGTACATTGTGGTGCTGCTGCCATATTATTGGGTAATTAGAGGAATGGAAGGGAGGTACTGGTGTTCCTATTAAAGTGGGTGTTGAGTAGTTTTAAATTCTCTCTGTACAATAGACTAAACTGTGACCCCCTGAACCTTTTCACATTTTTCTGGGTAGGAACATCCATTGGTGGATTGAGCTACTGTTAGCTTTCTCATGCATGTTTTTAAGCTTGATCACTAACAAAGTTGGAAAAAAAGCCAAATTATTAGTTGTTTATTGGTTTGCTTTCTGACTGATGTGCATTTCCATTTAAGGAAATCACCCTGCTGTCCTTCAGCACAGAAGATAACAGGCTCCATTGGCTGAGTCTTGGTTCTGTATTTCTTTGAGCCTTTCAAGGTTTCCCCTTTCTTTGTGCGAATCTGGGGAGTGTTTCCTTGGCAAAGCTTCCCGTAATCTCAGCTGGGGTCGAGCACCCCATTCTGTAAAAAAAAATGTAACTGTACATGGTGCTTTTCTCTGTTTAGGGTCTGACATGGTATCATGGCTGGCTTTGATACTGGCCCTCTGTGGCTGTATAATAGTCCTCCAGCACACTCTGCATGTAGTCAAACGTTGGCCTCTCCTCTGGTTTGGCCTTCCAGCATGAAGTCATGATCTCGTACAGTTCACATGGGCAGTTGTCAGGACACTGCATGCGATAACCACGTTGCACTCGTGCCATCACTTCACTGTTGCTTAGACCTGGCGTAAGGTGACAAGATACCAGACACTCTTTACACCATTTTAAATGGGTTTTCTGCTTCTTCGCATAATTCCATAATGTGTAACTTTTTTTTTAATCATAACATTTCCTTGACATTCAAATTAACCGTGGTGACTCCAAAATTCAACGCTGTATTCTGAATATATGAAGGAAACAATGATGCATATTTATTTTTGCCACCAGAGAGCAGCAAACACCGCTCTGTATTCAAGAATCCGTTCACGCAACCACAGATTACCAGTCTTGGTCCAGGCTCTGTCTTGCACATTTTAGTATTTCCTGCACCGAACACATCTGGCTCAAATAATCAAATTACCGATCCTTGTTGACCTGAAATGGTCATTTTAGAACAGGGCAAACACTGAAATGAGTAGCGTAGGAGGTACTCCAAGACTGGGGTTGGGAACCTATTGTCTAAACAATACTGAATACAAAGTCCTTGTAGGTGGCACCAAAATTGGAAGTGGCATCACAGGTTGATTTGTTTCCCTTCTGTTCCTCCTGTACTGTTACGCAAAATTGAAACTGAACCCACCATGAGCATTTTAGGAAAATGAGTGGTTAAGGAACGATACTGTAAAGTCACATACCTGAGTAGGGGATTTTCCCGTAGGTCACTATCTCATAGAGAAGGATGCCAAATGACCACATATCTGATTTTATAGTGAAAGAACCATAGTTTATAGCTTCTGGTGCAGTCCATTTAATGGGGAATTTAGCACCTAAATGAGAGAAAACCAGAGTCGGTAATGAGAACACACTTAAATTGTGAGAGTATTTGAAATTAAAGTGCTTTTCAGTTTGTTGTGCAAATGATCAAGCTGTATGAAAGTAGCTGCTGTCAAACACTGACACTGTGTGCACTTATTCATTCTGTCAGACAGTAATGCCATCCATTGACTCCTAGCCATTGTAATGGGACATGAACTGGTTCTATTTGCTTATACCTTCTCTGGCTGAATATTCGTTGTCCTCAATGACTCTAGCCAGGCCGAAGTCAGCAATCTTGCAGAGAAGACATTCACTGACGAGGACGTTTGCAGCTCTCAAGTCTCTGTGAATGTAGTTCTTCTTTTCGATGTACGCCATGCCTTCTGCAATCTGATGCACAAAAACACCAGACCACTTTCCATTATACGCCATTCTCAGTGATGCTGAACACTGAAGTTCTGCTTTCACACACCATGCTTCATAGACATTCTCAGTTCTCTTAAAATATTTATGTGACTCGGAGAATATCAAACACCTGTTATACGCAGAATTATGAAGTGCACGTATGGCCGTGTGATGTCATTTGACTTGGTACAGGCGTGCATGTGATTAATACGTACTTGAGCTCCAAAGTCAATCAGTTTAGGCAGCTGTATTTTCCTGCCTGGTGGACTTTTCAAAAAGTCCAACAAGCTCCCTGACAGCAAAGAACAGAGAATACAAACAAACAGTGTTTTTATGCAAGAAAGCTGGACATCAGAAAAAATCTAAACCATACAGAAAGTTCAGGTTAATGGCCAACAACATGCAGATGTGCGAGCCGGCTATAGTTTCCGTGTATGTACGTGATAATGTCTGTACTAGGAGGGTAACCGTGTAAGAAGAAATTATTTGGATTGGACAGATTATACATCCCAAATAAATACAAATTTGTTTTTCCCGGTTTTCATGGTTTTTCTTAAATAAAGCTTTAAAAATTGACTGGTCCCACCTCGGCTTACACGAATGAGACATGAAACAAGCCCAAAATGTTTGGGCGTGGGAAAAGGTGGATGCATTTTTTTTTGTTGTTGTTTTTCTGGGAACAAATTACCAGAGGTATGCGTCTCAGATTTGCAGTAAATATTTGCAATGCATGGAACTGTTGTTCTTGAATTATCATACTGGCATGACAGAAAATTTGCTGAGCTTTCTGGAATGTAACACGTTTAAAACCTGAATTAAATCTGCTACAAATATTATTAAGTGGCTGTTGTTGTTAAATGTAGCAATAATAACAGTTTGCTAATATGGGAAGGTGATAGAAGCTTGCCAGAACATTCCACAGGGTGTCTGGTTCCAACGTTGAATAAAGTAGGCTAAGTTCTTCCAATTGTTCTGACTTGTGAAGGAAAATGTCGCCTTTTCTCCATCAGCTGTGGTTTCTATTGTTTCCAGGGCATAGTGGTATTACTTTACATAACTAATCCAAGTTTAAATTAGACTATGAAAACAAATAACGCACACAGATCATTGTAATGTGTTACACCCCTAGTGTTTACCATTAGTCATGAATTCAGTGATGATGTAGAGGGGTTCTGATTTGGTGACCACAGCGTAAAGACGGACAAGGCGGTCATGCCGTAAAGTTTTCATCAAGTTAGCCTCTTGCAGAAATGCCTCAACTGACATGCTGCCTGGCTTCAGGGTCTTCACAGCCACTTTAGTACTGCTGTTATACGTTGCTAGGGAGAGAGAGAGAGAGAGAGAGAGAGAGAGACAACAAGAGCATGTTATGTTTTCCGAATATTCAAATACCTCATTAATATCCAAATAAACTTTGGAAAACTAAGGATGGGATATTTGCTCTTCAGTCCATCAGTTGATGCAATTAGTTGACCAGCTGGAAACACACTTCTGAACAAAATCTTAAGACCCGGAGGAAAAGTTACAAGAATCTGCATTTCGCGCTGGTGGATTGTAACCAGGTTGTAATTCGTGCTGCAAAATGCTAAAAGAAGCAACAGGAGCAAGAGATGAAAAATAGAGAGTAGGCAATTTATTGAAAAGTCCATTTAAACTCAAACAGGTTGTTCATCAGCTCATCAAAAGTTTGAGACCATAGCATTAAAAAGTCCAAATCTATGAAAAAACCTGGCATTCATGTCATTTTCATTCAGGCATTCACACTGTCATGACCTCCTGATGGCAAAGGTAAACAGACTTTCTTTCTTTGAACGTGGCAGGATTGTTGAGCTGCACAAGCAAGGCCTGTCACAGGCATTTAAAATTTCTTAAAAAATCCTGAGCGCTATGGGACAACAAAGTCAAGTGGTAGACCCCAAACAATTTCACCTGCACTGAGCCGGCAGATCTGACTTGCTGGACATGAAGACAGGGCGATCCTTGACCCAAATTAAGGTCCTTACTGATGCTGACCATAAGACTACATCTGCGAAAGAAGTGCCTAAAGAACAGAAAATGACTTCAAAGGCCACGTCTCCTCCCACGCCACAAACTTTCCCCTTTGGACATTAAAAGGGGGATACAGAAAAAATTTAACCTAGATAGTCCTGATGGCTTACAGTGTTACTGGTATGATAAGGAGATCCCACTGGAGATGTTTTCCATGGCACAGTGGAGGAGGCTCCCTCATGATCTGGGGTGCTTTTTCCTTCAATGGAACAATGGAGCTTCAGGTTGTGCAGGGGCGTCAAATGAGTGCTGGCTACGTGGAGATGTTCCAGCGGGCATCCCTCTTGACTGAGGACTCTTGTCTGTGCAGTAATGACTGTGTCTTTCAACAAGACAATGCTGAAGTTCACAATCCCCACCTGATGACGGACTTCTTCCAGGAGAATAAAGTTGTAAATTTTGACCACCTGCATGTTCCTTTGATCTAAGTCCCATTGAGAACGTTTGGGGATGGATGGCAAGGGAAGTTTACCAAAACAGACGTCAGTTCCCGACCATGGATGCCCTTCGTGAACCCATCTTCACCACATGGAGTAATGTTCCCACCAGCCTCCTGGAAACTCTCGCATCAAGCATGCCTAAATGAATTTTTGAAGTGACCAGCGACAGCTGAGGGGCTACTCACTACTGAGTCCTGTTTTGACACTTTTAGTTTTGGTTTTGGGTTTTTTTTGGGCTGTGGTCTTAAACTTTTGATCAGCTGATGAACAGCATGTTTGAGTTTAAATGCAGTTTACTCTCTGTTCTTTGTCCTTTGGACCTGTTGCTTCTTTCTGCATTTTGCATCATTACTTACAACCAGGTTATGACCCACCAGCGCGAAATGTGGATTCTTGTCATTCCCCCCCCATTACATTACATTACATTACATTACATTACATTACATTACAGGCATTTAGCGGACGCTCTTATCCAGAGCGACGTACAACAAGTGCAAAAGTCAGGTACAAGAATAGTAGTACTTTAGGCGAAGGAAGTTCCATAAGTGCCAGAATCACACCTAGTGTAGTATTCTGTAGAAGGACCAATCAGCTAACAGCAGTGAAAGCAGAGCTTTCCATAAATGAGTGCAGATGTAAATACATAATACCACAGATCTAACTAAAAGGAGGACAAGACCCTTGTAGCTAACCTGAATACATCATGACCAGGCTAGACAGAACGAAGCCTGGGTTACAATGGGATTACACAGTGGACAGGGAGGCAGGGGAGAGGTGCAGCCTGAAGAGGGGGGTCTTCAGTTTGCGTTTGAAGGTAGACAGGGAGTCGGCAGTTCTGACCTCGATGGGAAGATCATTCCACCAATATGGAGCCAGAACAGACAGCAGCCTTGAACAGGCTGGACAGGAGCGGAGAGGAGGAGAGGCCAGACGGCCAGAAGCAGCAGAACGAAGGGAACGGGCTGGCAAACAGGGACGGACAAGTCTCTGGATATATGCTGGACTTAACCCCTTAACTGCCTGGTATGCTAGCACCAATGTCTTAAATTTGATGCGAGCTGCAATAGGCAGCCAGGTCTTAAGATATCCCCCCGGTCTTAAGATTTTATTCCGGGGTGGTGTATGTGCTAAAAGTAGACGTACCTTAAGGGTAAAATAAAAGTAAAAAGCATGGAAAAAACTGCAGGTTCTGTAGGAAACAAGAAGCTCTCAGGTTTTTTTTTTTTTAAAATTAGTAATAATGGCCCTTGAATCATACACACTCACCTAACCAGACTTCACCAAACTGACCAGCTCCAAGCTTCTTTATCATATGAAGAGATTCTTTAGAAATTTCCCAAGCATCTTCATCCCACTGGATTGCATTTTTAGGTCTCACACAAACTTTGCATAAGCGCTGGCATAAGCCATTGGCATGCTCTGCAAACAGATACACAAGTGTGTAAGCACGTCAACAGTCATAAAAAGCCCAATTTTCAAACCGGGTTTTAAATCAGATGTTTCAAATATACTGTATTTGATATGAATAGAGGCTGATTGATTTACAGCAATGTATGCATAATTTCTGTAAGTCATTTAGTCTTTGCTGGGGCATTTTTGGTACTTTTTCAAGTTGTTTTCTAAAAATGTCATGCCATTGGATTGGTTTTTTTGTTTGTTTTTTTGTTTTGTTTTTTTTACTTTGTTGAGTCTAAAGAAAAAAGACTTGTTTGGAGTACTAGACACCCTGAATTGAAAGTCCTATGAAGAATTGTTCTATTTGTTTTGTGAGACGTACAAAAGTGACTCCATATGGCTTGTGAAAGGAAACGTTCAACTTTTACAAGTTTGCTGATAAGTTGGGGGGAAAAATGCGAATATGAAAAATAATATTTGTTGATTCGATCTGAATTCCTTGTTTGGAAGAGTTTTCCCCTGTGTTTCCTGTGCTGCTTCCTTCATTTAATTTGAATTTGTAAAACAAATGCAAACAAACAAACAAATAAATAATAAATAAGCAAGCCAAGGACAAGACTTTTTAAAAGATATTTCTAAAGATATATGGCCTTGGTATATTTCATTATTCATAAAATACTGTTTTGACAAACTTCAAATTTAAAGAATGTACTATGATTTCTGAATATCACTTCTGGCTCAAGTGGGATATTGATATTATTGTAAAAGCTTTCTGTGTGCCCCATGCCTGTGTGTGTGCTTCTTCTGGGTGCTCCGATTTCCAACCCCAGTCGAAATACATGTGGATTAGGCTAACTGGCTAAATTGCCCCAGGTGTGAAAGTGAGTGCGAATAGTTGTTCATCTCTGTGTTAGCCCTGAGACCTTCCCAGGGTGTACTCCACCTCTCGCCCAATGTCAGACAGAATTAGCTCCAGCTTCCCCATCACCCTTAATGGATAAGTGGAATAGATAACAGATGGATGGATGGATGGATATGCAAGTGTATGTAGTAATCGTTTTGCAAATTATTCCTTGACTGAAGTTTTTTATAAAGTCCATGCTCTGTTTTTTTTTGTGTGTGTGTGTGTACATACTCTGATAGAAAGCAATGAGGTCATCCAATGTTTTGAAGGTGATTCTTGGAGAGATGTAAAATCCTCCATCTTCCAACAGGCGAAGCTTATAATGCTTTACCACAGCGGAGCCGTTAGGACCCACGTCTCTCACCGACATGGAGTAACTTCCTGCGCACAGCAACAGGTATTTTTACATGCACACAGTCACATTAAAGAGTCTGCATAAAACTCTTCCTTCATAAGGAACTCTAAGTATAAATAAGCTTGACTTGCATTTAATAACATTATTTGAGTTTGACTGAGGGTATGTTCTATGGGTTGTTAAAATGACAGTGTTTGCTTTGTGTGTGTGTGTGTGTGGGTGAGTGTGTGTGTGTGTGTGTGTGTGTGTGTGTGTGTGTGTGTGTGTGTGTGTGAGTGTCTGTACACTGCAGACCTGTGGTTGTCTCACTCTGGCGTATGAGGAAGGCACCTGGTTTATTGGCAGGCGACAGCAGGTTTCTCTCAGCTGTTATTCTGCTGATGTTCTTAAAGTACCAGCTGTGAAAAACAAAAGGTTGATCACAGAGTGCATGTGTGCACGAGAAAGAGATTCATTGGAAAATGTGCATGGTTGTCTTCATACTCTAAAAGATATAATGAATAGAAAAGATATGGATGCAATGAGAACTTGCACTACTTATTGAAATATTAATGAATATCTGGAACAGAGGGGGAAAAGTGAAACCTCAAATCCTAAATAACAGATCTGTCATATTAGATTAAATGCTATTTACAGTCACTGTTATAAAACGTACATATCAGGACTGCATATGTATAGATTTCCAATGTAATATTAGGCAACGGCCATAGAGGGTAAATAGATAAATATCCTATCTGCAGGTGTAGTATCATAGGTGCATGATCTAGTATCCCCTAACCCTAGTTAAGGGGTCAAAATAATAATAATAATAATAATAATAATAATAATAATAATAATAATAATAATAATAAATTTTTGAAAAAAGCGTGCGACCCAGACTAACTAAACCCAGAATAACTAAAATTGGTGAACCTCTCAACGCTGGAATCTGTAACAGGACCACTGTTCAGAACCTCTGAACTTGGCTGACTTAAGAATATATACGATTTGAAGATTCCCTAGAGCAATTCACATACATTTAGAGAAATGTGGGTTTACAGCTTTTGACATGGCCTCTCTTGACAAAATAACATTTCACTTCGACTGTGATTATCAACTTTGCATTTTACATACACATGCTATAGATAGTCTGGATTTTTTTTCACTACCATCCTTAGTTTGTTTTTATCATTGTAAACAATTCCACTGCACTTCTCAGCTCACTGTATAGCATTATGTTTCATTTCCTTATATATATATATATCCACTTTTAATATTCATAAGGTGTTTACAATATTTCCTACACACCCTAAAGATGGTAAAAAAAAAATAAAAAAAAAATCCTGAAAAAAAAACTTACACTTTGCTATCCATGCTATCTTCTACCTTTACGTAATTGGAAGGTATTAATCCTACTTTGCCAGAGGAAGGTGACTTTGCTTTCCACCAATCGCCATTCCTAGCATACAGATAAAACACAAACAGCAGGGATCACATTGATAATGACTGATAAAAAAGATTAAAAGGACATCTAAGGTGTGTCTTTTTAGAGAAGTCTCATATTCTGATTTTGTACTCACTCATCCAAAATTACGAGTTTCTCTCCTTTTTTGAAAGCTAGCTCACTTTTCCCCTCGGCATCGTATGAGTATAGGGCAATCACAATCTTCTTGTTTGTGGATACAGCTGTGGATATATGAACACGATTTTTCATCCAGTATAATCCAAAAGATGCTAGAAATAGCTTTACTGTGTCTATCCAATAAATCGACCATAGGATCACTGCTTTGTGGTTATATCCTCAGCACAGCACTGATACTGACAGTGTGTTGTTGCTGGAATTTGATGCTGTGCGTGGAAAAGAATTAACTATAGTCTCTAACTAAACACACACAAGGTGGATCAACACTTTTAGTATACAGTGTACACAGTGATAACACAAACCCCACACTACTGCTGCATCTGAAACATTCATGCCAGTGCCTCACACACTACCATCTCAGTGTCACTGCTCTGCTCTGTGTATATGAAGATGTAATGCAAAATTAAAACTTCTTTCAAATTTTGCATTGTTTATTGCAACTAAGTGTCACAAAGGTGTATCATGTTTCCACATACGTTATGTTCAGAGCAAGTGTTGCATGCCTGACGAGCATCCAGCTTCCTCTAAATACAATTCTTCGCCACTAAAATTAAAGTTTCCATTTGACTCACTCTCATGCATCACTTTCCACAATACTTTAGTTCCTAGAATAACTTATTATAATTAGCTTTAAACAGCCATCTACTTTCTTTAATGGACATAAAATGTTGACAACAAGCATCCCTTGTAAAAATGGACTGATAGCTTGAAACATTTTCTCTATTTACGACCAGAAAAGAACCCTGATTTTGCCTTTATGCTAAACGGCTTCAGCTTTAACTATTAAAGTTTTCCTATCAGACATGTAACATCAGGATGGGCTCTAAAATAGGACCTTCTTATGCAAACCTCCCTGGAATTGTTGAAAACTACTATTCATTATAAACCTGCAGACCTTTATCTTTTCGTACAGTACATCGCTGCAGTAGAACCTCACAAGCACTGCATACATTTAATCAAAAAGTAAAGGCAATTTTTAAATTACACTATAACCTGGACAGCAAAAGACGAAGCATGGATGGAAACATCCATCTTCTCCACTGAAGAAAAAAATTCAAAAATCATCCCTCCACCAAGACAATCATGTTAATGTTGTTTTGGGTCTATTCTGGCACATTCCCAAGAGCAAGGGCAAACAGTGAACAGTGCAAATTACTGTACATTGCTGCAAAATGAACCTAAACCTGCAGTTTGCAGCAAAAGAAGAGGAATGCTGTCCAAAACAGTCTTGCTGCACCATGACAATGCACGTCCTCATACAGCAGCAGCGACAGTAGAGATAGTCCAATGGCTTGTGCTCAAAAGTCTTCCACATCTCCGTTACAGCCCAGATCTGGCACCGAGTGAATATCTCATCTTCAGTCCACTGAAGGAGGCACCGCACAGTTGCACCACAATTCACCTCTGATGATGAAGTAAAGTAACTTCTACTAAAGCTGTTAAACGTATTTTGCCATTTCTTTTTGATTCTCCCATGGATTACACGTATCAGTCATGACATTATAACCACCTGCCTAATGTTGTGTAGATCCCCCTTTTGCCATCAAAACAGCTCTTAAGATGTGCTGAGATATCAGGCACATCCATTATGTCCTATAAGTTGCGGGGTAGGACCTCCATGGATAGGACCTGTTTGTCCAGCTCATCCCATGGGTGCTTGATTGGATTGAGATTTAGGAAATTCATAGGCCACATCAACACCACTGAACCTTGTTCAGGGCTCTGGCAGGGTGCGTTTTCCTCCTGATTGAGGTCACTGCCATTAGGGAATACTGTTGAGATGAAGAGGTGCAGCAATGTTTAGGTAGGTGGTACATGTCAACGTAGCATCCACATGAATGAAAGGATTCAAGATTTCCCAGCAGAACATTGCCTAGAGCATCACACTGCCCCTGCTTGCTTGCCTTCTTCCCACAGTGCATCCTAGGACCATTTCTTCCTCATGTAAGTGATACACATGCACATGATGTAAACAAAAATGTGACTCATCAGACCAGGCAGCCTTATTCCACTCACATGCCCATTGTAGGCACTTTTGGCAGTAGACAGGGGTCAGCATGGGCTCTCTAACCAGTCTCGCTGCTATGTAGCCCCATACACAGCAAGCTGCAATGCATTTTGTGTTCAGACAAGTTTCCATCATAGCCAGCATTAACTGTTTCAGCAATTTGTGCTATAGTAGCTCTTCTGTGGAATCCGACAAGACCTTGCTCCCCACATAACTCAGTGAGCTTGGGCACCCATGGATCTTCCTTGGACCACGTTTGGTAAGTACTAACAATTGCATACTGGGAACACACCTCAAGACCTGCCATTTTGGAAATGCTCTGACCAAGTTATCTTGCAATCACAATTTGACCCTTAAGTGTATCAATTATTGCTGCTTTCAACACATCAATTTTAAGAACTGACTGTTCACTTCCTGCCTATTGTTAAAGTTAAACAAGAGCATATCCCTTTGCTTGCAATAAATGAATCAAGTTGGCAACCCCTGACATCACCAAACCGTTACATTCTTAATTTATGATTCTTTTCCCGACTCCTACTATTTATTTTTGAAGTTTCTCCCTTCAGTCTCCTCTTCAGGTAGTGAAATGTATGGTCAGATGGGTTAAGTTCTAGTGATTGACCTATCACTTTTTCCCCTTGATGAAGTCGTTTGTTGTGTACATTGGCTCATTGTTTGCTGCATGATGAAGTTCCTCACAGTTAGATTGGATGCATTGTAAATGGGCAGACAGGATGTTCCTGGAGATGTCTGAATTTATTCTGCTGCCACCATCCTGAATAACATTATCAATAAAGATTAGTGAGTCCATTCCTGAAGCTATGCAAACCCAGGCCTTGACAGTGCTTCCACTGTTCTTGACCAATGACCTTGTATGTTTTGTATCAGGAGCAGATCATTTCCCCCCACACTTTGGTCTTTCAATCACATTGATGGAGATTAATCTCGGTCCCAGGATTTTTGTGGCTCATGTATTTCTTTGCAAATTCCAATCTGGCCTTCTGATTCTTACTGCTGATAAGTGGTTTCCATCTTGTGGTATGGCCTTTATATTTCTCCGAGTTTTTTTTTTCAGCAGTGGATTCTGATACCTTCACCTCTGCACTGTGGATGTTGTTGGTCATGTCAATAACATGTTTTTAGGTTTTCACAGCTTTCAAAATGTTTCTGTTATCAACTGCTGTTGTTTTTCTTGGCCATGTCTGTTCCATGTCTGGCTGTTAGTACCTAAGTTCTTCTTTCTTTTCCAGGACAATATGAATTGTTATATTTGCTATGTCCAGTGCATGTGCAATGGCTCTGATTGTTTTCCCCAATGGCTTGCTTTTCTCCCACAGACATCTCTATGGCCTTCAGGTTGGTTTATACTTTTCAGCAACAAATGTTGTCTTTAGAGGCAAAACTCAAGGATTAAACTAAGACTAGATACTAAGAGCTATTAACTGTTGGAACAATATAAACAATCTAAGAGGTCACACCTTGGCAACAAGAAACACCTGCTAGTCGTGTGTTCCAATATTTTTGGTCACCCCAAAAATGTTCAAACCACAGTCACCATGTTCTAAAGTGTTTAACACAGCTAGATGTAAATATCAGGAAATGAAAGCTGAAATACTGATCTGTTGCTTCATATTCATCTTTGTCTTCAAATCGACTGGCCTTTTCAAGACTTTTGCAGGTGACTGTGTGCGTGTGTGTGTGTGTGTGTGTTTTGCATGTTATGGCATACCATCCCCATTTTGCAGAACTTGCCCAGGCAACAGTGATGAATTCTATAGACAGAAATACTCGAGTGAGTCAGGGTGTACAGTGGAAACTCTGATATGCAAATAGAATATTTACTTTTTTTCAACTGATTATTTGAATTTGCATATACTTTGAATGAGGAAGACAAAAAGACCATTTTATTTTGACTGTTATTTTCCAGGTTTCTAAGGGCATACAACTATTTATTTCTTTAAAAAATAA
Source organism: Chrysichthys cranchii (assembly GCA_030068335.1). Classification (NCBI taxonomy): domain Eukaryota; kingdom Metazoa; phylum Chordata; class Actinopteri; order Siluriformes; family Claroteidae; genus Chrysichthys; species Chrysichthys cranchii. Next base: position 14,678,677 of record JAQMCW010000001.1, read on the forward strand.
AGATGAAATAAAACATAATATATGAAAACAATGATGTTTATTTAGAAAATAAAGGAAAATGGAAATCACAATGGAACCAATACCAATAACCGTTTAACATTTTTAAACAATTATTTGACACATTCTCTGAAAAATATATTTTGTCATGTTCTACCTGCTCACCAGTGATCACCGACATGTAATGATTTGTGAAGTGCTTGTGAGTGATTCAGAGGCAAATGAAAATAAAAAAAATTATATCATAATATATTGTAATATTTTTGATCAGTTATTTAAGAAAGTGAAAATTTAACAAAATCTAGACTTATTACATGTAAATTAAAATGTGTCAAGCATTTTTCTATTTTAATTTGGATAATTATGGCCTACAGCTCAATGATATTAATATAAAAACATCTCAAATTAGAATATTTCATTTTGAGTTTGAGTAAATTACTATTTACCACGTATATCCCTGTCTAGTTCAGTACAGGCAACCACAATCATGGGGAAGACTGCTGACTTGACAGTTGTCCAGAAGACAGTCACTGACACCCTCAAAAGGTGGGTAAACCACAGAGGGTCATTGCTGAAAATGCTGGTTGTTTGCATAGTGCTGTATCTAAGTATATTAATGGAAAGTTGACTGAACGTGAAAAATGTGGTAGGAAAGATGCACAAGCCTCAGGTATGACCACAGCCTGGAAAGGATTGTCAAGAAAAGTCGATTCAAGAACTTGAGAGAGCGTCACAAAGAGTGGACTAAAGCTGTTGTCAGTGCATCAAGAGCCAACAGATGTCTTCAGGAAAGGGGCTACAACTGTTGCATTACTATTATCATGCCACACCTGAACCAGAGACGATGTCAGAAGCGACTTACCTGGGATAAGGAGAAAACAAACTGGACTGTTGCTCAGTGGGCAAGTCCTGTTTTCAGATGAAAGTAAATTTTGCATTTCTTTTGGAAATCAAAGTCATAGAGTTTGGAGAAAGAGTGGAGAGGGATAGAATCCAAGGTGCTGTGATGATTCGAGGTGCCATGTCATTTGCTAGAGTTGGTCCACTGTGCTTTATAATGTCCAAAGACAACACAGCTGTCTACCGGGAGATTTTAGAGCACTTCATGCTTCCATCTGCTGACAAGCTTTGTGGAGATTCCAATTTCTTTTTGCAGCAGGATTTAGCGCCTGCCCACAGTGCCAATAATACTACCAAATAGATAGCTGACCATGATATTACTGTGCTTTACTGGCCAGTAAACTTGCCTGACCTGAACCCCATAGAGAAACACCTAACTCAAAAATACAGACGAGCTTGAGATGCTGGATTTTGGATTTTCATGAGCCTTAAGCCATAATCATCACAATTACAATGGAAAAGGTTTGAAATATTTCAGTTTACATGTAATGAATATGGAATATATGAACGCTTTCCTTTTTGAATTAATTTTTTTTTTTTTAAAAAGCACTTTTTCATGATTCTGATTTTTTGAGAGGAACCTGTACGTAGAAATGTTAAAAACAGATTAATGTGCACTGGTAAAACCTAATGTAACTAACAAATAAGCAAGCATGCAAACAAATTCTTTGCATTTGATTTTACCTGAGTTGGGACTTTTGGGGGTAGGGATTTCTGCTTCTTTTCCACACCACCACCCTTGTCTCTAGAGCTCATACATCCCATACTACCATACATTCCAGAGAGAGAGAGAGATTGATTGATTGATTGATTGATTGATTGATTGATTGATTGATTGATTGGTTGGTTGACTGATTGGTTATGATTAATTTTCTACTACGTCTTTATAATTACTGCCAATTGACAATTTATTTCAGTATTTATTTCTTTTAGTTGATTTGTGGTATTATGTATTTACACTTACACTCATTTATGGTTAGCTCCATTTTCATTACTGATGGGTACTTCTACAGAATATTACACTAGGTGTTATTCTGCCACTTGTTCAGCTGGCACGTTAACTTTTTTGCCTAGAAGTTCTGCTATTATTGTACCTGACTTTTTGCACTCGTTGTACGTCGTTCTGGATAAGAGCGTCTGCTAAATGCCTGTAAGGTAACATAATGTACTTTAATTTCAAAAATATTAACATGAAAAATGTCTTGAAAACCCATTCTCTTCCTCCCAGCAATCATTAATATATAAGCAGTACTGATGGAACTGAAGCTGGAACTGGAGCTAAATTAGAGCTGGAAGGAATGTAACAGGGGCTAAAATACTGTAAGACATTTACATCAGATTTACAAGCAAGAGGAATTTTAAACATTTTATTGCACCTTACTTTTGGGTTCAAATTAGCCTGTCCATTAGCTACCTAAAAGAGTTAGAATCCTTGCTGAAAGCAGATCCTCTGTTGTAGGACTCTCTGGAGAACCATTAAGAGTTCCCCTTAAGGGAAAAATAAGTATGCTAATAGAATTTTAAACATTGTTGCTCATGTTCATTAATGAAGCATAAAGCTTTACACTCAAAATGTCATTTTAGTACTGCTGAACATTTCTGCTTCTGAAAATTACTGTTGATAATTCACCCAAGTCATTTTGACCTGAATGAAAATTAACGCGTAACCAAAAAAGAACCTCAAAAAACCACTATCTGTACACTCACAGAAAAAAAAGGTTCCATAAAGCACATGTTCTTGTTCTTCGGTTTTCCCTCTGAGGCTGTGCTTCTCAAAATGCAGTCTGAGAGGGAATCTAAATTTGTAATCTAAAAATGTTGTTACTGTGGTGGAAATCACCATCCCACCATTATAAAGCTGGTATATTTTTAATTAAGGTGAATGTTAAATCCAACCTTTAATAACTCAAGGACAAGTCCCCTGTAAATAATGTCTTGTTGAACCTAATGCGTTCTGTTAGTGGAGAGTTCCATGAAATGCCATTGACGCTAAATTATTTTAAGCATTGCTTCAGCTTACTCACCTAATTCTTAAAAGTTCAGCCAATGTCCACAATTCACTCTTCCCCAAGTTGATGATATATCACAGGTCTTTGCTTCACTGGGTGGGTTGCAGTGTATGAACTTGCTGTAACGTTTGGCATCCAAACACTGCATCAACAGATGCCTTCATTTGCATAAAGAGCCATAAAAAGCACTGGAGATGTGCTACAGTGTGTAGGTTGGTTCGGACTCATTTGCCGGTCAAAGAAAACAGTAACTACAGAAAATATGCTCATTTCATTAATGCCAAATATTAATTTGTTACAAAAATGAGTTAGGAGGTTGTATTCACTTAAAAACTTTACTGCACTGGCAAAGCCATTAATGCTGCCAAGCGATATGGTTTCATTGTCGTGTTAACAGTAAGTGATCTGGGGGGTTTCACTAGCAGTATGAGAAATTATGAACAGTGTACTCTTGACAAAGTCTCATTACTTAGTAAAGGTAGTGTGCAGTGGGCAATAGCTAATTTTATTTGCACCATTCGGTGGTACAACCTACTTTTTCTACTTTCATGCGCACATGCCTCTTCTAGCTGTTCGCCCTCTTTCTCTATCTGCGTAAAAAATACAGTACGTCAAGTTAAGTATGTATTGCTAAGTGATGAGTTTGTGTGTTTTTATTGGGTAGCTACTGGTTCATGTCTGTAAAGTAGACTCAATGCAGCTGTGTTTCCTTTTTAACTGTGTATTGATTTGTATGTGTATTACACAGTGCGATTATACATGCATGTATATTCTAAAAAAAACAGCTTCTATACATTCATTTCTATGCAGGCATCCTTCTTTTATATACCAAACCCACAGATATCTATATGTTTGTTTTCTGCAAAACGCTCTGTTGTTATCTCATCTCACCACAGGTCTGAGTTTCAGTCAAAGACACAGCAGCACACAGTTCTTAGCACTTCCGTTTGTGGTTAGATGAAAAACAAAAGGCTTTCTTCTGTCACATAGTTGGTCAAGTATGGAACATACCATTCACACTTCTTTAAGTGATGTACAAATTATGCTTAATATTTTGCCATTTTTATTTTTTTCAACTCATTACATATTTTATGCTGTGCTATGAAATTTTATTAACGATAATACTCATGGGTGACCCCCATGCCATATTAATAAAAAATAACTTAAAGGAAAATAAACACAATTAAAAGCCAACAAACCAAAAAAACAAATAAATGGTGCAGTGGTTAGTACTGCTGCCAGACAGCTCCAGGGTCCATGGTACAAACCTAAGCTTGGGTTGTTGTCTGTGCAAAATTTCCCATGTTCAAGCAAACCCTTATTCACATGGGTTTTCTCCAGGTTCTCCAATTTCTTCCCACCACCCATGAAACATGCAGATAGGTGGATTGGCTATGGTAAATTGATAATGAGTGTTTGAATTCCTGTGCATTGCACACTGTGAGGAACTGGCGTACCATCCGGGGTGAACTGTTCTGCCTTACGCCCAGTTTTCCCGGGATAGGCTCCAGAGCAGACCACAATCCTGACCAAGATAAAGCAGTTACTGGAGATAAATGAATGAAAAATAAATTTAAGAATAGCATTTGATTTATTTAGCACCCTTGTTCACAGGATTGCTTTCCATATTCCATGAAATCAAATAAATACCACAAACATGAATCAGAGATGAAGTATACATGAATTAGAATGAACAGAGATGGCTCATTACTGTGGAGGGGATAGAAATTAGACTGGAAGTTTTTGAAATTTCTTACTAAGAGAACTGCACTTGGGGAGCAGTTTAGCAGCAAAACTGAGATTAGAGACTAGTGGACAGTTAACCCATTAGCTTCCGTGGTCCCCATTTGGGGATCATATAATGAATGGCATAAAAAATAGATGGCATGTGCCATGATCCCCATTTGGGACTTTGACTAAAAATTTAAATTTCAGAAAAATTAACAGTCATATTTCTTGAAAGCAGATGTTTTTGTTACTATTTGGATGAAAATTAATAGAAATACATGAAAATTTTCAGAAAAAATTTGGCAATTAATGGGTTAATCAGAAAACCACATTTCTTAAGTAGTGATGTGACTTCAGCAGATTTTAGATCTAATGGTACACCTGCCCAAAGCATGAAACAGGAGCAGACATATAACACAGTTATTAGACAGAAATGAATCAAGTTGGTATGAAATTGAGCTGCATTTGATTATTTTAACAAACTCCATGATGTGTGATGGACAATTGGGGTTAATATCAGAATAGTGGACAGAAAAGTCAGAGATATGTTGGTATAAAAAGAGTCCATTTTAGTTGAAAGAAGTTATTTGAAAGAAGTCAAGGAATAATTCACAGCGCCTAATACATCAGAGGCCTCAGGCTCTGAAGAAGGGAGTTTATTTACAGCAGGGGCCCCCAACCACCGGGCCGCAGACCAGTACCGGTCCGTGGGTCTTTTGGTACCGGGCCTGAAAAAATAATAACCTTCCTGAATTTTTTAGTTATTTTATTTTCATTAGTTTCCTGGGTAACTTATTTTGAAAAATTCCACTCTCGTTGCGCTACTGCACGTGACTCAGAGAACGTAGCGCTTTAAGCTGCTGCTGCTGCTGCACCCTCTTCCATTGCAAAATTTTGCCCCCAAACAAATCCCCCCCCCACCCCCCCACCCCACCCCGGGCCGTGGAAAACTTGCCCTACATGAAACTGGTCCATGGTACAAAAAAGGTTGGGGACCACTGATTTACAGCAAAATGTACTGTCCATCAGAATATTGATGTAGGTGAAATTAGAAGTTAAATGCTGCCACCTAGCGGTACACATTTCTAGACTAAACACTGAGCCTTTAATTAAATATACATACTTATATAACCGCTGGGGGGGGGAAACAGCTGCCATTGACCGTTCAGTGTTGAATTTAGACTTTGGAAGAACAGTTTTTGGTGTCTTTGTCCCATTTGCGCTACAGTATTTTATTGCAGGATCAATCTCAGGATACACGTGCAAATAGACTTTATTAAAATACAGTAATTTCAAGAAAGATTAACCAAGCCTCCAACAGCGTCTAATCAAAAGCTAGTAAATGCCATATATACAATGAATCTACACAAATGAATTAAATTAACATTAAACCAATAGCAAATGATATGATTTAATACAGTATAGTCACAACTGGGAGGATTTGTGTGTACAGTATAATGGTCTGTCTGGGTAAATTTCCATAAGGGAGACATATAAAACATCTTTTTCCATGTATTGAATTAATTACAATTCCTTTTTTGATTAAAAAAAGGTGTGAACACAAGCACTGAACAATTGACAGTTCAGTGTTATGATGAGAGATTAGGCACTAAATTATTCATGTTCTGTCACCTTAAGTGCTAATCAGTAACCAGATGTGCTTCATAAATCAAGGGGTTGCACATGATCATTTTCAGCACCTTCAGGAACTGTTGCCTTTCACAAAGCTATTATGCTTACAAGGAATGTAAGGCAGCTTAGGTCATCATGAGTATCAGAGTGTGTATGCAGCAATTTGAATGGCTAAATATGCAGTTTACAGTATGGGGCAGTGTTGCCCACAAAATACAAACAGCATCTCCAGGGCATCTGGTTCTGCAGATTGCTTCATGACCCCTGTTTGCGCCCTTTGTCCTTTGACTGGTTGGGTGACCACAACAGGTGTGGTAGCTTCTGTCAATGGGTGCACCTTATTATCTGCTTTCTTTAAGACTGGTGGGCTGAAGGCAGGGAGAAAGCTGTTTCTCTCAGCCATGGCTTTATGTATCTGTGTTGCAGGCGCCACTTTAACCTCACTTTTTTCTTCTGGCTCCAGCTCAGAGTCACTTGCATTTGGAAGGTTGAAATAAGTAAACTTTGATCCTGATGACTCATGGCACTTCTCGAGCTCAGTGGCTAGCAGAGTCCCATGAAGACAGTCTTCCTGCCTAGAATGTTGCTCAGGCTCAACTGATATAGTTTTGTTGTTTTTCCCATTTCTGTGACCTTCCTGGAGTTTTGGAGAAGATTCAAAAATTTGGTTCTCTGCAAGTAGCCAGTGCCCTTTGTCAATAAGACTGACATCTGCAGATCTTGACTGTTCTCTCATTGTGACACAATCAACTGGTGCATTAAAGATATCAGATGTGTTTGTGGCACTGAAGTACGATAAGTCAGTCATTACTCGAGCTTCATGGTAGGAGGCCAGACTAGATACATTGGTTCTTCCAGGACCTTCGCTTTGTTTGGCCTTCAATGCAGATGGGGATCTCATATTATCTGCACCTACACTACTTGAATTACCTCGTCCATAGAGCCTCTCAATGGTTCTCCTGACAAAACCCTTGGCGATGGCTAACCGACTTGCGTCATCTTCCCCATTTGATGACTCCTGTGACCAGTTTCCCCCACTGTCTGTGGATTCTGGCTGAGAATCAGAAATATCAGAGTTTGGACTATGTAGTTGCCTCTGACCATTCTGGGTACTGGTGTGGCTCTTAGCAAGAAACATATCTCTGATAAACTTCACTCTGTTAGACTGAATGCTTCTTTCTGGCTCCTGCGGAAAAGAGCTGCTTTGGGAATCATAGCTAAATGCTAAAGAAGATGAGTGGGTTTCTGAGGTTGTGTCTATGAGCTTACCAGTTAAAGAAACATTATTTAAGTTATCTGGGTCTGATACCTCAGTGTGACTCACAGATCTGCACTTGGACTTCTCAGGTTTACTGCTAGGCTTTTGTGCACATGTCTCTAGGTGACTGATAAGCTCTGCTACTGAACTATTCTTCTTTTTAGACTGTATTGTCATTATTTTTTCTTTGGGGCGACAGTCATTTTCATTATCAGTATCTTCTTGATGAACTTTGTAACAGTCTGGTGCCTCAGAATAAATCTTCTCTGTTTGCTGTCCAGTCTCATGTTCTAGACAGCAAGCAACATCAAGCAAATAAGCTTGCATTTCAGGTTGTCCAGTGTTCTTCTGTGAACTGTGTAATTGCAGGTGTGCTTGCCTCACCAGTCCTTCATTTTTTGCGTGGGGCTCAATCATGGAATATTTCTGTTGTAAACCACTTGCTGGATTTATTTGAAGATTTTCTTCTTTATCACTGACCTGATCTTCAGAAATGTTCATCTGTTCTTCATCACAGGTATCACCTTCTAAGCTGGATTTCTCCTCTTCTGATGTGGTCAGCCCTTCTTCACTTTTACTTGACTCTGATAATTTGGGGTACACTTCAGTAATTTTACCACTATCCATGTCACTTTCTTCCCTCAGGTCTTTCACACTCTCCATTCCTTTACTGATATCTAGTGGCTGAGAATATTTAGGGTCAGTCTCCATAATGTAATCTTCCTCTACAACGTCATCCTTGGATATACTTCTTTCGCTCTGTTCATACAATTCTATGTCTTCGATCTCTTTCAAATTTATTTCCTGCTTTGCATATATTTCCTGTTTCCCTTTCTGTCTTATATCTTTACCCTCAGTTCTTTGTTGCTTTTCTTCCAAGATGTTTTCACAGATGTTCAAGTCTAACATGTAGTCAACCTGTTGTATTCCCTCTGTGGGACAGGAATTTCTTTCTTGTTCACAAGTTACCACTTTGATTTCTTTTTCAGTGCCAAGCAATGGATGTGCCATAAAGACCTCTGAATTGCTATGTGCATAAACTGCTTTCTCAATGACAAATTTAACATATGTGTTTATATCTTCATGCACACAGTCAGGGACTCTGATTGTTTCTTTCCTTAAGCCTGATTCTATATATCTATTTAACTCTTTCTCTTTTGGCTCACACATTTCTTCTGATCTGACAACCTGATTACCCCTGATGCTCTCCTTTTCTTGGGAGTGGAGAGCAGCCAACTCTTCTCTGACTTTGTCTGGGACACCTAGTTCCTCCATGAGCCCTTGAATCGCTTCCTCCTCAGACCTTGTCACACTGTAAGACCCACCTGTAGTGCATTCTACTGAGGCAGTGGAACTCATGGATGCATTGCTGAGTTTTTGGAAACCTTTCCAGCTTTGCAGCAGGTGATTAGAGGCTGATTTCTGCAGAGCATTTAAGTTGGTTCTCAGCTCCTCTGCGTTCTCAATAGCTGCCATCTCCTTAAGGGACTGAAGCATAAGCAAAGCCTCTGAGCAACTCAGGCCGTTCTCGGCTCGGCGGAATGCATTTAGGTTCTTTAAACCATCCCTCAAAGTCATGACCGAAAGGAATGCTAGGAGCACCCGGGATGAGGAACCAAATGTAGAAGCCAAGTGTGAAGAAAAGTCTGGCATGCTATTAGATTTCTCCAAACAGGACCGCTGCTTGTGCTTTGTTGCTTCATGGAGTGAATTAATGGAATGGCAGAGCTCATCTAGGACATGCCTCATATCAGGTATTACAGCCATTTTGACAGCATAGGATTTTTCTGCTGGGAAAACTGCCATTTCTTTCTCTGACAGTGGACTGGATGTATGTTTGCCATTTTCGCACGAGTCTACCAATCCCTGTGTCGATTTAGGTGTCTTGATCATAGCTAAACATCCAGGTTTTGGCTTTTTGTGAAATGTTGCATTCTTAGGAAGGGCTGTTTTCTCCATCCCTTGATTGTTGAATAGTGACACCTTGGACAAAGTGTTGTTTTTGGGTATTTGTTCTGTGGACCGCTGGCTGGATAGAGTATTTTCGGAAGACGGATCTCTAGTAAGAGATGCTGATTTCACATGGTTGTTTGCATATCTGAATGCATTACCCATGGCCTCGTCTGTGTTTTCATCTTTTTTCACATATGACAGAAGTTCTTGTTTTGAAGATAATTTTTCACTTGTAGCCAAATTATGATCTAAAACATCATTACCAGTCCTTTGTGCATTCGTTAAACAGATAGTTCTTGACAGCTGCATATTTTCTTTTGAAATATTGTGGGCAGTAGTTTTGCAAAATGAATTTTCATTTGGTGATGAATTATCTTCTGAAGACCTTCTTTTCTGGTGACTATTTGTCAGACAGACAGTCGTTGGTAGAGGTACGTTCACTGACGTGTTGTTCTGAGATGACTTTGTGTCTCCTTTCAATGTATTGATTTGAGATAGGGTTGAGCTCTCTTGGGCAGACCCTTTGAATGGTATGGTTCTTTTTGGGGAGGAAGTGACTAGCTCTTTCATTGACAACTGTGGCATATTTCTGGGAGTACTATGTAGTGGAATAGGAGGTGTTGGATTCTCCTTTGATATCATTCTAGCACCTGGAGTCTCACAAGTTATCTCAAATCCCTGTGATGACTTGGATGGTGGCTCCTGTTCTTGGTCAGGAAGTGGTTCTGCTTCAGTCTTCTGTAGCCAGAGTTCTACATATTCATTTAAGACTGAAGGAGAGTAAGGCAAAGTAGGAAGGGAGGTGCTTTCTTTAAGCTCCTGTGTCTCTTGCTCTTCTTGCATTGATGCTTGCCTTGTTATGGCATATTTATTGATAGATACATTAAGCAAATGTTTATTCTGCATGGTATAAGTTTCACTTAGTTTCCCCTGGAATATATCTGCTTTGGCAGAATTCTTTTCATTGGTACAGTGGTCTTTCGGAGATAATTCATCTGGACTTTGAATTTGCATCTGAAATGTCTTGTGCAGTGTGGAGCAAACACTTGTATGACTAATAGGTAGATTGGTTCTTTTACCTTTTAAGAATTTCTTGACAGATTTGGCTCCGTACTCTTCAGTCATACCTCTCATAACTCCCGCTTGTTTCGAGATAGCAGCTCTTATTTTCTTCATCTCTCTCAGAATGTCAGTTTTGTTATCTTCTCGTTTATTTTCATGAGTGATGATATGGAAAATATGACTCTTTTTTACAATAACTCTTACTTTCTTTCTTTTCTTGATCGTATCTTCTGCTGAGTTCATCCTAGGAGCTGACATTTTAGAAGAGATGGTTAAAGGAGTATGCGTTTGATACTTTTTGTTTTGGATGTCTGGGGGGTTGTTTCTTTCATGTGATGTTTGGAGCTCTAATGAAGGAAACAAACTTTCCTGTCTTTGGAGAGGACCATAAACAGTGACAGGTCTGGGCTCAGACTCTAAGTCTTTATTAGAAGAGATTATTGTGTCAGGGGATGCAGAAAATGCAGAATCACATGCGCATATCCCCTTATTATAGAATCGTGGATGGGCAACTAAACACTTCTGGCAAGTCTGCTTCTCATAGATGTGAAGCATTCTCTCCTGCCCATTATCGTGTAATTGTAGAATCTCAGCAGATTTATATGTACTAGTCTGCGATTGTGAGACGCCTGTGCTACGAGGTTTAGGTACTGGGTGTATATTGCACTGCCTTACTAGGCATAGCGCCTGCTCATTGCTTACCTCTTCCTTAGAGGTGTCCATTCTTTGCACAGTATCTTGGCTCTTGGTTTCAACAGATATTTGTTTCTGTTCTGAAAGTGGTTGCAGGAACCCTTTTATTCTGATGCTTTCCTCTGCCCTACCTTCCATCAAATCTTCATATGCTGCCTGCAGACATTCATTAGTAGAGACATGGCTATGTTCTCCAGAACACCTCTGGATTGCTGAGGCATCAGTGTCAACATCAGGGGTAGTCTCGTCAGCTAAAAATGCACCAAGATCAGAATGTGAGTCTAAGCCAGATTTCAATTGACTTGTAACACTTTGCCGACTGAGTGTTGTCGTCCAGTGAACAGTTTCCTCCTCTTTAATTGTCAAGTGCACCTTCATCTCTACAGTCATGCTGCCATCTTGATTGACCCGAAAAGATTTCTCAATGTCATCATCAGTGGGCATGCAGATGGATTCATTAGTGTCACCATCCATGCATGTGACTGTATCAGTCTCTGCAACAGATTCCGGTAGACGACCAGTCTCCATTTCCACAGAGCCAGTAGGGTCATAGGCACTTTCTGCAAAACTGTTGTGTAACTGATTTACAATGTAACGTTCTGAAGATGGTGAGAATGGGCGGGATTTGGTGCTGCTAGTAATAGATTTCTTTTTTCCTTTAGATGTAAATTATGAATAATTGGATTATCATCCACAAAGTAGCAGGAAAAAAGAACAAGACAGCGTTTTCCCAAAAATCCCAGACATGGAAGAAGTAGGAGTATCAGGAAGATGTCAAGATATCGATTTGTTTATCCAGGCCAGACCGCCATGAAAGCATTAACAGGGAGAAAAGGGAAGAGACAGGGATTAGAACCAGCAAAGATGTGAGCGAGTTATAATGCATGTTGCAAGATCTAGGTCAAGCTGATTATGCCTGCAGATACCATTACCTCAGCACTTCTCAGATAATCTCAAATACAGACAGTCACTCATTACAGCATATATTTTAAAGTTGCAGTGGATTTGCAATAGATTTTTTTGTCTTTAATGCTTGGCTGTATTATATGCAAATAATGTTAGATTTATCTCACATTGCTCACACAGAATTAGTCTTTTTCACTACAGTGGATGTAAAAAAATGAGTGCACACCCCTTAACTAACACTTTGTTAAAACACCCTTTGCTTGTAATACAGTACTCAGTCTTCCGTCTACCAACTTAGCATATCTTGATTCTGCAATTTTATTTCATCTTTCTTGTAAAAATGCTCCAATTCTAAGGATTGGCTTTCCAGCTCTGTTAAATTGGAGCCCAGTTGAATCAAGTACTAGCTTAAGAGAAGCAATCACATAGCATGAGGCTACCACCACCATGGGTATTTGTGACATCGTGATGGGTTTCATGGAAATGAAGAGATGGTAGGCAGGCTTGGGACAGCTCAAAAGGGAGCGCTTCACTTTATTTTTTTCTTTCTTTTACTTTTCTGCAATTTCATCTCACTAGACACACACACACACACACACACACACACACACACACACACACACACACACACACACACACACACACACACACA
>JAQMCW010000001.1:14783493-14797284 GCA_030068335.1 Chrysichthys cranchii
GGGGGGGTTTGGAAGGGGGTCCTTACCATGATCCTGCGCGGCGCCTCGCGCTTCGGAAATGCGCTGCAGGGCGTGAGATATGACTTGACTAGACGGGCTCGGGGTCTGAGTGGCCGCGCTGTGGGTGATTAGCGGCGAGCTCGGCTCACTGTCGAACGAGAAATATCCACTCGACGACCTGGAGAGGGTTCGGAACACCGGCGACCTGGACTGGTAAGCCACGCGGATATTGGGCACCGGGATGCCTGCCCTAAACACTTCCTGAGGACTCTCACACGGCTCGGCCCGGGAGCCGCTCTCCCCGCGGCCCCCCTGCTCCTTTAAGAAGGCTGGGCCATCGGGCCGGTTTTGCCGTCTGCGGGATAAAACAGAACAGCAGGAATTACCGTTTCGTCGGGGGTTTGTTTCTTACTCGAGGAGTCGCGCGCGGTTCACGAAAAAAACCAAACAAACCCCTACCCCACGCGTGTCAGCCCGGTTTCCCGTTCCTCCGTCACCGCTGTGTTTACCTACGACCTAGGGTGTGCGATGGCCGGGTCACGCGAGGCAGAAGCTCCGGTCAAACTGCGTCACAAGCCAGCTTCATTCCGAGCACAAACTAACTTCCTATTTTTTGCTTCTGCTACGCGAAACCCGCCGTCTTCATTTGCACCGCGGTGTAAAAGCAGAAAAATGCCCCAACGTCGCCTGTCTGTCCGTCCTTCCCCACCGGGCACGAGCCTACATGTCCTGTAGATAACGCGTGTCGAAATCTTGTCGCGTGCACAGAGGAAACCGCTCGCGTGTGGCGTGAGAACCTCGCGCGACTGCCGCCTGGGTGTTGCGTTCGCGTTCGTCTCTCCCCGTGCCAGCGCTCGGAGACAACGTCATTACGTTCGGAACTCGCGGGTAACGCGGTGTCCGCTGGTCTGCAGGCTGCGGAGCGGTCCGAACGGGTGTAATCACGAGCGGAGGGCGCGCGTGCCGACGGCCAGGTGCCTAATATCGCCGCGCTGTTCGTGCTGCGACACGGAGCGCGAGACGCGAGCGCGTGTACTCTTCGGCATCCCAAAACGATTGGATCAACGCTCAGTTGACTGGCAGTCAAGACGCCAAACCAAACAAAAAAAACCAACAACAACAACAACAAAAAAATCATCCACAGAAAAAGTTTTGTGGAAATATGAGCTCCTCCTAGTGGCTCACCGGTGAGCAGTTGGCCTCGCAAATAAGCGAGAAACAAAAAAACCCCCAAAACAAAACAAAAACAAACACAGAACATTCAGCATCCAAAAAAAAAGTAGCCGGATTTTGGATAAACAATAAAAACAATATTTTGTAGCATGTGCCCTTTATATAATAGTCTTTTTTTGTTTTTTACGGAGTTGCGTTTAAAATCATATAAGGAAATGTCCCGTTGTTTGTGTGTTTTAACTTTTTCAAGCCGAAGCGTTTACCATCCCGGCTGACTGATCCAGCGCCGGCGCGTGCGTGGGCACCACAGGCAGTAAAACAACAACAAACAGGTGCTCTCCGGTGTTTTCCACAACACGGATTAATAATTCAGCATTCTTAAGCGGCACACCATCAAGCACTTTGTTTTGTTTTTATTTATTTTATTTATTATTATTTTTTAAAAATCGCTCCATTTTGGACTTTTCTCTCTGAGTCTTGCAGAGGAGCGTCATGAGGCGCAAACACCGCGCGGCTTTTATTTCTCTCACACAAAGCCCAGGGTTGTTGTTATTATTATTATTATTATTATTATTATTATTATTATTATTATTATTATTATTCATACTTCGGATCGGAAGCAATACTTACATGCCATATCTGCATTAAAAGTCCAAAATAATCCACGAGCTGGAATGATTTCTGACTTGTACGCAAAAGTTACAAGCTATTCCCAACTTTATTGTTGAAATAATCATTTAGGGCTTCTGGGAACCGCTGGAGAAACAAAACAAAACAAGTTACCCGAGCTAAGGAAAGTTTTGGCAAGCGCGAGAAGTTGCTTGACTCTGTGTGTCATACTCACCTGGACATGTTCCTGGGGCATACGGCTTAGGGGATCAAGGAGAGAAGAAAAACCGACGACGACGAGCCAAGACCATGCAGCAGAAATCCACCGTTTACAAAAGAAGACAGAAGCAGAAAGAAGAGAAGTTGCATTTAGGTGTTGTCTGATGGCAGGCAGCTCAATAAAACTCAAAGCTCCGAGTTGTCCTGGCGGTAGGAGACGGGGGAAACGCTCTTCCAGGTCGCGCTGTCGATAAGAAGCGTCTCGAGGTTTGTTGTCTGCTCTTTTGTTTGCGGCGCTGGAACACAAGCGCTCTGCTCTTCTGCTTGCAACACTTCCTCCGAGATAGCCTGAGCGCGCGCAGGCGTCTGTGACCGCTACACGCACTAAGTCAGGCTGTAAAGCGTTCTTTTGGCTCCGCCCACTACAGAAGGCGGAGCCTAACTTAAAACAAACGCTGTGCATGAGGCTGGCGTATCAGCTCAATCCCTGCATCGCTTCTAACTATATGCATATACTGTCTATCTATCTATCTATGTATATGTGTGTGTATGTATACCCCCCCACACACACACACGTACACATATAGATGCAACCAACATGACAGAGCTTAATCTATAGCTGGGGGGAAAAAAGAATACAGTTTGCACACCACTTTCTGAATGTGATATAAACTTAGCCCACTCTTATAGTTGCATCCATCCTCTTTCCTCTTTCATCTCCTGCTTTTGGATCCTCTCATTTTTTTTTTTTTTGTTCTAGTCTGGATTACTGCTTTGTTGCAGGGTACACCCATGTCTTTGTTTCTTTGTAGATATTGCAACATACACGCAGGCTTACTTTCCTCCCTACATTTCCGTTGGCGAGCATTTTGCGTTCTGTGTGAGGATTGTCCTCTACAGGCTGTACATCCCATCAAGACTTGATATGGTTTGAGTTGCTGTCTTCAGATCAGTTTGTTCCCCGTGGCAAACCGTACACCTACTTTCTTATCTCTAATTTGTTATTAATGAATAATAAATTAATAAATCTGGCTTTGCAGCCACTCATGCAGAAAGACTAGCAAATCCTAGGCATGGACTAAAACGTTGTGTCCCATGCAGAACAACCAGGAAATTGCATGATTTAGATTAGAAATTCTAATGCTGGCAACAGGACGAGGTTCTAAAGACTTTTAAGCATTCCCGCAAGTCAGATCCTAAAGAAAATCTTAAGGAACCTGGCTAGATGATGTTTAGCAACTGCCAGAGTGGTATATTGAACCCTGGAAAACCCAGATCACCTTATCATAATATGAAAATATCGCCATTGGCTAAAATGATGATATAGACTCAGTGAACCCAAACAGGTGTGTTTTTTTTTTAAATTAACCCTTTCCTACTGCATGTTATGAAATGGTCCTAATGAGACCTTCTGGGATGTTCACTAACATCCACCAACCAATGAATGGGTTGAATAAAAGGGTGGAATAAATTTTAGGGTCAAATATGAGGCTCCGTTGGCGATCAGTTGAAACCAACCAGACTATTCTTAAACTACAGTGAAACTGGTGCTACACAACTGAACTTTTCAACCACATAACACATGGGTGTAGATGTGGGTGGTACCAGTGGCACTATCTGGTGTCACCCAAACGATGATGGGTTCCAGTTTGTGTCTGGTTCCTCTCAAGGTTTCTTCCTCTTGTCGTCTCATGGAGTTTTTCCTTGCCACCGTTGCCACAAGCTTGCTCATTAGGGATAGGAATGGATATATGGAGATATATATATGTGTGTGTGTGTGTGTGTATATATATATATATATATATATATATATATATATATATGCACTTGTAGATATGTTTATAGATTAATAAGACTTTAATTGGACAATATAGTGTGAAGCTGCTTTGTGACAATGTCCATTGTTAAAAGTGCTATAGTATATATAAGACAGGTTGTGTGCTCTGTTAATCTGTGCATCATCTCTATCGTACGAAAAAGCTCCAACAACACAGACCTGTAGTTTCAGCACTGTGGATGCAGCTCAGCAAACACACAGTGTTCGCCTAACATTAGCTTATGATTCTCCTTTTGATGATTCTGTGGTTAGTTGGGCAAGAACTGACTAAAAACTAACGTTTTGGCAATGTTTAGAGGATGTTCTCTCCAGGTTAATATTCAGGGAACATTAATTCCATCACACAGGAACCTTCTCCAAAGGTTTCCACGTTACAAACGTTAGAAAAACATTCCATAAACCAAAACATGCAAGCAAAAAATGATGTTATATTTATGTAAAACATACTTGCCTGGCAAACCACAGGACAACCAAACAAACCTTCAGGGAATGTTCCTGTAACCAAAAAAATAGCATTCCTGGGACATTCTGGGACCAACCAAGGGTTGTTAGCTTGGCGTAGGCTACGTACCTATCAAAATATAGGCTTGAGTAATCTTGGTTAATTTCCACTAGAAGACTTGTTAAACCTGAGCATAAATCTGGAACCAGGCTATAAGTCTCCCATCACATGCACAATTTGCAATGTAGGTACAATTTCTATTGATCACTGCATGTGGACACATCTGTAGGCATGAATTTATCAAAATCTCATTGCATATAGCTCAGGATCGATTAGTTCATATTAATGGAGTAGAATTTGTGCCATAGGCTAAAATTGATTAGGCCTAGTTTTAATTACTTTAATGGATTGTTGTGAGCAGACATGCAATAAGTTGAATATTTAATGGTGCATGAATGTGGATATATATTGTGGTGGGGACCAAATATCTGTAATATCTGTTTTTTAATAGCAATATCTAAATTTGATTGTGTGTGGTTTTTTTTGTTCTTGTTTGTTTGGGGTTTTTTTTTGTTCTGATGGCCAGAGACCAGCAACTCCTGTAATCAGAAAGAAACTGCAGCTTTTATTTAAAAGAAAAAACCCTTCGATTGCTGAGGTTAATGTTAGGTGTACATTGCAGTGTACCAGGTTTCATTAATATTTACACCAACAGAAGGTCCTGCACCATTTGGTAGGCTCCCTTATTCCCTTAACTTACATTTACCTCATTTATACAACTGAGCAGTTGAGGGTTTAGGGCTTTTATCATGGGTCCAGTAGTGGCAGCTTGACAGAAAGTAACCTTTCAAGCAGCAATCCAGTGTCTTAATTAACAGCCTATACCTGAGCTACCACTGCCATCACGGCAAGGATAGTAAGGCAAATGTGTGTATGTATGAGAGAGAGAGAGAGAGAGAGAGAGAGAGAGAGAGAGAGAGAATGTCAGAAAGTGTGAATGAGAGAGTGAGAGAGTGTGTGATTTAACCCTGCTGTGGTTCTCTTCTGTAATTCACAGAATGCTGATATGGGAGTTTTTAATAGCGCTGCTGTAGAACTGTGAAGCTCAAGTTCTATTTATGAGATATAGCAGAGATATATCAACCCTCAGACGTGGAGAAAGAGGGGTAGAGAGAGATCATTTTCCCAATTTCCCCCGAGTCACTCTAATGTTACTCACCGGTGATCCTTTATAGATCTAGCATCATCTATCAATATGAACGTCACAAACTCTCTACCAGCCCTTTAATGATCTGTCCCTCTGGGATGGATAGTTGTATTTTCTGTATATTCCTCAGTGAAATTAAGTCTAGTTTTAAGTGTAACTGGACAGATTGAGAGGATGTTCAATCTCTCACATCCTTGTGGAATATTGAGCAGAAGGTTTTAATTTTTATTCCCAGACCTTCCAGTGAGCCACAGTTGGGGCCTTTAAGGAAGCAGGTATACAGTATGCTTTGATCGTACGCTACCTCGTTCCTATGTTGTGTTGGATAAAAGCATCAGCTAAACAATTACAATTAATAATTACACAGGGGTGGCTCAGCATTTAGGGCTCTGAGCAACTGACTGGAAGGTTGTGAATGCAAATCCTGGTCCTGAAAAACGGTCACTGTTGAGTCCTTGTCTCTCATCTGCTCAGCTTGATTATAACTCACTTCTGGAAGAACATCAGGCAAAATGAGTAAATGTGGAAATCTAAATTTAGTACGATCCCCAGAGCTTGCATATAATTTTTATTATAGATGCTGCAGTGGTTCTATCTTAGATCATTTCTGTAAAAAACACTTTCAATACTGTCACTCCAAAACACATGAAGGACAGGGTTAGAATTTTAATGATAAAACCTTAGAAAAAGAGAACAACAATTCAGTCCTGATATGAGTGAATATCTTCATTTGTTTCCATGGCTATTCATGTTTAAAGCTGATTTCCCACTCCATGTTATCACATCAATAATAAAGCAGTGTAACATAAAATGACACTCACATGAGTGGCAAATCACTATTTTATAAATGGGTTCTATTATTTTGTTTATTTATTTAATTTAATATCTTTTATTTAAAAGAAGAAATACACTCTGGGTTCTTTTGTTTACATAATGACAAGAACACCAACATGGTACAGTATATTTTTGTGGGTACAAAAGGCTAGGCTAATTACTACTAAATAACGCTTTTAAGCACATGGTTAGCACTGTCGCCTCACAGCGAGAAGGTCCTGGGTTCGAGCCCCGGGTTCAGCACGGCTGCCTTTCTGTGTGGAGTTTGCATGTTCTCCCCATGTTCTCATGGGTTTCCTCCGGGTAAGACATGCACATTAGGTGAATTGGCTACCCTAAATTGTCTGTAGGTGTGAGTGTGTGTGTGTGTTCATGAACCCGAGTCCCGAGTTAGGGGAGGGTTGGGCGTGGGGCTAGTGACCTCACTACTTCGCTCAGAGGTCTGTACCAGAGGACATGAAGCAACGGTCGAACAACTACGCGATTAGATGATGATGATGATGAAGAACACTTTTAAAATATATATATCCTGATTTTTTTTACCCAGAGTTACAGCTGAGAAAGCCATCAACCCTTTATTGGGTGGAGAACCATATTTGGTGACATCAACGGTCATCCAAATTGTCCTACCTGCCTCTTTGTGAGGTTGTAGAACCACATGGATTTCTCCCATCCTACTGACATTGATTTTCAACATAAAAATGGGGGGGAAAAATTCTTGGACTATATAGTCTTGTAATATCCCTTAATAACACTCTAGCTTTAAAGGGTTAAGAGGCACAGGTAGTAGTCCAATCTTTTCGTCCAGTGGTATTTATAGGAAATTTAATGAAAGCATTCTCAGAAGCTCCTGAGAAATTTTGTGTGAGACCAGGGTTAAGTCATCCAGCCGAATCTTGTGCCAGCACCTGCCTAGACACTATCTTTTAAATTAAAGAACTCCTTTTTAAATAAGTAATTTTTAAAGTAAAGGAATCTGTTTTGACTACTACTAAATAATCCAGTCCACCCAGGATAGCACATTTGTAATGCCTTCTAAAGACCCTAAAAGCCCTTCCTCTGTCATTGGCATCTTTGTCAGTGATGAGAGAAAATGAATGAGTGGGAAGAGAAAAGAAGCCACAAACAGATGCATCTGTCACTGAGACTTTCTCTTGAAGATCTAATCAGGAGCCTTGTTTCTCACTTAGTCTCTATTTCTCACACTTAAACCCTCTTTCTGTCTCCTAATTGCTGTGATATATTTATCCATTTGGAGACTTTAAATGAATTGCTTTGCTCTCTTTGCTTCTCTTTAGAAGATGCTAAAGGATCCGTACGTGGAAAAAAAAAATGCCAAAGAAATGAGAAGGTAGAAAGAAATGATGTACAAATGAATAAAACAGATATTTATGACATGAGTGTGACATTTTAGTCACAGGGCATTGGTTGGCACTCAGGGTCGAAGGATTACTTTAAAGATTGAATTCATTTAGTGTTGAGAATGTCATTATCTACCATCATTCAGAATTTTCTTCCTTCCTTCTCTTTTTGTGCTCTCCCTCAGATACACCAAAATGAAGACCGCAACCAACATCTACATCTTCAACCTCGCTTTGGCCGATGCTCTGGTTACCACCACAATGCCATTTCAGAGTGCAGACTACTTGTTGAACTCCTGGCCATTTGGTGAAATAGTATGCAAAGTCTTCATCTCCATTGACTACTACAACATGTTTACCAGTATCTTCACGCTAACCATGATGAGCGTAGACCGTTATGTGGCCGTGTGCCATCCTGTCAAGGCACTCGACTTCCGTACACCTCTCATGGCTAAGACCATCAACGTGGGCATATGGGTGTTGTCCTCAGCAGCTGGAGTGCCAGCCATGGTCCTGGGGGGAACACAGACCAATAATGGTGAGTTTCATGGTGAGAATTACAGTAGGCTAGGGTTAACCTTTCAAGTCAACCAAGTAAAACACCAGCCAAGTTTAGATTTGGTTCTTTAACTCGGACCAGACTGATTATTAGTCATGCCACTATGCTGTAACAGAATGGGGAGGTTAATATACCTTTGTAAATACAATGCTAGCTAATAGTAGATGACCAACAAGACAGAGAGTGAAGCAATTGACATATCTCCTCCCAATATGAGCTGAACTCATTGTGAATAGCACTCTTAGAATAGATTCTAGTTTCCCTGGTTTATCCCTCTGTCCAAACCCTACAAAAGGAAATTTAAATTAAAAATGTGCTAAAAAGTTGTAACTATTAACTATATAAAGGGCCCCTGAAGAATATTTTTACAAGGGTATGGGGTTGTTCAAATTTCAGTTTGAAGAATGTTCGAATGTTAAATTGGCTACACAGTATACTGAGAAAAACTTAGCTATGATCATGCCAGGTCATAACCCTAGGGCACTAATTGAAATTAATTGAAACTAATTGGAAGGTTTATTGAGGAGGTCAATAGAGTGACCATATATGGCAAGTGCAGGGTAAATATACAGTATATGTTCCTCACAGAGAGGCAGAGTTTTGGATATTTGTTGACATTACCAAATATGGTTCTTCATCCAATAAAGGGTTAATGGTTTTCTTAGATCTGACTCTGGATTAAAAAAAAAAAAAAATCAGGATATATATTTAAAAACTAACTTGTATTGCCCCTGGTCAAATCCTCGTATTTTATGTAAGCATGCAGTCCTACATCTAGTTCACTCATGATATGTACTTCTCTAAAGGCATACTCACACTAGGGGATCTGAAAGGTCCCGAGAGTGTTTGACCCCCAAAGACCGGATCAATTGACTAGCGTGATCACCACACACTGCTTTTTGGAAGAGGTGCCCCCGGGCGTGGTTCACTTGGGCTCGTGCACAGTGTGATCACTAACTGTGCCCAAGCTCAGAACTCGAATGCTATGAAGTGTGCTCTTTTCAATTCATAGGAGAATATTATGGTTAATAATGGGTCTGGATCTCACCATATTGATCAATGCGGATTGTAGTCAGCAAGTAAAGCTGCAAATTCCTGCTACAACGTCAGCATCCTTAAAAATCTTCTTATGTATGTAGCAGGATTTACTGAAAATCACTGTGTTGTGAAATTGATAAATTTGTAAGGCATGTGAGAAAGCTATTTTCTCTCTGCACCCAAAATAATCCACAATATTTGAACACATCCTCCATCAGGCTAAGCTAGTGCACTTTTCTTCAGCACAAGAAGTTGCCCCGTGATGATGTAAGCACAATTGGGAGCAGAGCATTAGGCACAGGGTGAGTGCAGGTCACCGGGGAAGGGGGGGGGGCAGTTACTCTTGGGTGTGGTATAGGGCAGCTGAACCTAGTGTGAGTGCACCCTTATTGTTTCGAATCCAGTGATCCTTATAATTCATTCATTAACAAATTCCTTCATTTTTCTTGCAGGCACCACAGAGTGTGCCCTGCAGTTTCCTGACCCTTATGAGTACTGGGACACGCTAATGAAGATCTGTGTGTTCGTGTTTGCTTTTGTTGCTCCTGTCCTTATCATTAGCATCTGCTATTCTCTCATGCTTCTTCGACTGCGTAGTGTCCGCTTGCTGTCTGGCTCTCGAGAGAAAGACCGCAACCTTCGCCGCATCACCCGTTTGGTCCTTGTGGTTGTGGCAGCATTTATCATTTGCTGGACCCCTATTCATATCTTCATTCTTCTAAAAGCTGTAGTGGCCATTCCTGAGACCACTCCACTAATGGCTGCCTATTTTCTGTGTGTTGCTCTTGGTTACACCAACAGCAGCCTCAACCCTATTCTCTACGCATTTCTAGATGAAAATTTTAAGAGGTGCTTTAAGGACTTCTGTTTGCCAGCAAGGCAAAAGGGAGATAGAGGGGTTGGAGGGAGCAGACTAGGGAGGATTGCATCCAGGCAGTCTCCCCAGGCTGAAGACAATGCTCCAAGGACAGCAAAGCCAGCATGACTAGCCGTGGAATTGTCCTTCATCACACAGTCTGGAAAGGAGGACTCCAACACAATGGGACTGACGCAGGTCTCTTCTGTGCTCTGATCATAACTCAGCCTACAGTTGGTGCGGGTGTTTGTGTGACTTTGTCACTCGAAGAGATAGAGTACTGTGATAAGACGTGCTATATTACACCCTGAGTGTAGTGTGATGATGGGAGAGACTACTGCAAAGTCTGCTGAGAAGTCTACCATCAGTTTCCAGCAGTGGTTTTGCTTTGGTATGATGGATACAGTATATACATGTAAATAGGCTTTAGTTCTGCTGACCCTTAAAAAAGTGCTGCAAGCAACATTTGATTTATCTTTGATATCTTTGCCAATTTGGGCTGCTTTGAGCTGTCATTTAATTTGATTCAGAGACTTTCACCCAAGCATTCATACACTAATGTTTTGGATATAGTGCATTCATTCAGTCAGTCAGTCATACATTCATCCTCATTACCATTTTTTCCTGGTTTAGTCTGACCCACATGGATTTGGAGCTTGTCCCAGAAATGCTGGGAACAAGGTGGAAGTACACCCTGGAAGGGATGCCAGTCCATCACAGAGCATCAAGCACACACACATTCACACACTCCTTCAGACCTTGGGATAATTTGGCCTATCTACTTGTCCTTATGGCATGTTTTTGGGAGGTAAAAGTGGCCAGAAAATGAAATTGCTAGAATTACTTCAATAATTTTCCACAAAATGTTTGCTCTTCTTCTAAGTCACAAGTCTTAAAATACTTAAAATAATGACAAACAGTAGCACACCTTGTTCAGTTCTGACTTAGTTATTTAAATCTTCACTGTGCAGGCATAAAAGAAATTGCGTGAGGCTTTGGGCTAACAGCTTCTCCAAAAGCTGATTGACTTTGGTTGTTCCACATACTGACATGAGAGATGTGAGCTGTAGAGTTTCTTAATAATGCAGGTGTGAGTTGCAGAGGTGAATGATAATCTGTTCACAATAAGACAAACTGTCTACAAATACTGAAGAAAAATTCATTACTGCCGCTGGTCCCCTCAGGAGTGGCCATCCATCACGAAGAGCACAATGCACAATGCTGAAGGAGGTGAAAATTAACCTAGTTTTCTCAAGGAAAAGCTCTAGAACTACCTGTGTTTATGTCCGCACAGAACAAGAATGGTGTTTCAAACAAGAAAACCATGAAGGAAAACATTGCTTTCCTAAAAAAATACTTTGTTGCATACCTCAAGTTTGCAAAAAAGAAAGTTTGCATCCATCAGGATGTTTAATGCTGACATATAATACCAACATGCAAGGGCTTTGTAGACTTTCTAAACCATGATGGAGGGTGTATCATGGTTTTTGGCTGCTTACGTGCCTCTGGCCCCATCAGCTTGAAATTATTTTGGGAAGTATTAATTTAAAATTGTACCAAGACAGTTTACAGGAGAATATCAAAGTAGCCATCCATCATATTAACCTTAATATAAGTTGAATGAAGCAAAAAGACAGTGGCCCAAAACCAACAAAACTATGGTTTGTAAAGAAGAAAATGCGTGTTTTGAATTGGCCAATTCAGCTTCCAGACCTTAGTCCAATCAGGATGTTAAGGCATGACCTGAAGAGGACTGCTTATGCATGAAATCCCAGAAATATTAATGAACTTTTCTGTGAAATGAACATTTCTGTAAAAGGAATCTAAAATTCTTCCTCATTGGTGTGAGGGTCTGATCACCTTTCACAGAAAATATTTGATGGACATTATTGCTAGTTGAGGAGGTTCTACCAGTTATTAAATGAAAGATTGCACATCCTTTCAGTAAAGACAACCAAAAGTAAATGTGTGCTATGGGCACGGGCAGATTATCTATTATAATGACTTGGATGGAGATCAGCCTGCATTTTAAGAGAAATTATTGCAACAATCCTAGTAAGTCCAAAGGTGTTCACAAAAAATGTTTCTTGAAATTATATACATAGAGTGACAAATTTATTAGGAACACATGTGCATCTGCGCACTCATGCAATTAACCGGTCAGCCAATCATGGCACAGTAACAAAATGCATAAAATCATGCAAATACACATCAACAGCTGGTGCCAGATGGGCTGGTTTAAGTATTTCTCAAACTGTTGATCTCCTAGGATTTTCATGTTCAACAGTCTATACAGACTTCACAGAATGGTGTGAAAGCAATTGTTGCCTTGTTGATGAAAGATTGCAAAGGAGAATGATGAGATTGGTCTGAGTTGACAGGAAGGCTGTAGTAAATTAAATAGCCACGCATTACAACCGTGGTGATCATTAAAGCATCTCAGAATGCACAACATGTCGAAAGTTGAAATGGATGGGTTACAGGAGAAGGCTGCATAGAAGTGCTCTCCTCTCAGCCAGGTACAGGAATCTGAGGCTACAACAGGCACAGGCTGACCGAAACTGGGCATATGCATTGCCATTGCTGATGTATAATTGGCTGGTTGGATAATTACATGAACTAGAAGCAGGTCTTTGTAACAAAGTGGCTGCTGGATGTATGGCCCAGTTTACACTTGGTTTTAAAATGTGTCTTGAGTGATCAGGTCACAAATGAACTGCTGACACACTGCCATTTACACCTGTGTCTAGCATGACCACTTGTCCTCAGATTTTGTTACTGCCTAAATCACTTCCACTAGAATGTTAAACATCCCCTCACACATGGTTATGTTAAAAATGTTAAACCTGCAACAAACCTTATTTTCGTGCACATCAATTTTTTTCTAGCGTGTCGCACTGTCACCAAAACAACCACCTTGTCCTGCATTAATGACATATTTCCCTGTTACATTCTTGTCGAGGATAAGCATAAGGATGCGTTAGCGTTTATATTACAAAAGGTATATCATTAGCCTCATAGCAAAATTGCCTAAGGCACTGTTCATTGAAATATGACTTAGGCAATTATGCTGTGAGGCTAACGATATGGTCAAATGTGTCCCACACTACCTCAGCAAGTTTGAGTGAACGCGTCTTGAATGCCACATGGGGGTCGATTACACTTGCATTTAGTGCTGACCAGTTGCAAGAGGACGCATTTTAATATCAAGTGCAAATGGGGTCTATGTTTCTGTTTTCTACAGTACATATGGGATAATAAGGTTATGCTTATGGGTTACTTATAGATGTTGTTGTCAGCTGATTTGGCTTCGATGTTCTTTTCCAAGATTGTTTAAGGAACGTATCCACCCAAATGTCTTTCTGACATTTGGTAATTTGGCAATGCTAATTTGGGAGATTTTCCTGATATACAACCTGAATTCCGGAAAAGTTGGGATGTTCTTTTAAGTTGAATAAAATGAAAACTAAAAGACTTTCAAATCACATGAGACAATATTGTATTCACAACAGAACATAGATAACATAACAGATGTTTAAACTGAGAAATTTTACAATTTTATGCACAAAATGATCTCACTTCAAATGTGATGCTTGCTACAGGTCCCAAAATAGTTGGGACAGGGGCATGTTTACCATGGTGTAGCATCTCCTCTT
>JAQMCW010000001.1:14806463-14822574 GCA_030068335.1 Chrysichthys cranchii
GAAAAACTCGTCAAGCTTCCACTCGTTCTGTAAAGATAACACCACCTGAACAGTTTCTACTGGTGCAAAGTCAAAGCGACGACCCAAATTTACGCACAAAATATTAATTTATATTTTACAAAGTAAAAAAAAAAACTTTCAGCACCGAAAGAGTTAAAAGTAAGAGAGAAATTAATAACAAACAAAATGGTAGCTCGGCAAAATAAAAGTAAATGAGTCACTAATATGGGGAAATGGTAAAACTGAAAAAAGTATAAGTAAGAGAGATGCTTGTTTTCATGAAAATGTAATCAAGAGTAAAATGATTCATTTTCAATTAAACAAATCTCCGAAAATTGTAGTAACAAAATATGAAACCTGAAACACATGCCGGCGCTATTACATACTTGTCTGTGCATGCAAAGCACTGCTGCAGTGTTTGAATTACTGACGTAACAATGAATGTAATAACATTTAACATTAACATTTTAATTTACTAATAGTGCTGACTGTTGTCCCTGCACGGTTATCTTTTTCAGAACATGGTGAAGCAGAAGGCTATGCGGGTCCTTAAACAGAAAAGAATGTGAGTAGAATTTACTGTAAGCAGACATTTTCTACCATCGTGCTTTTGTTACTAGCTTTTAATACTGCGTGTGTGTGTGCGTGCGTGCGTGCAGGTATGAAGGACAGAGAGATCAGCTGATGCAGCAGTCGTTTAACATGGAGCAGGCCAACTACACCATTCAGTCACTTAAAGACACCAAAACAACTGTAAGAACGCACGTATCTTATTCCAAACCACAGCAGTTATATGTTGATTAGAATACTTGTAAAGGTACAGCAAAATTGCTGTGCCACATAAGACACTCTGATGCTGAAACCAAAATAGTTTCTTTGAAAATATTTAGCATTACATTAGTTATGCAATTTCATGTTCTTGAAGTAAAGGCTCCGGTGTGCAGTGTTTGTTTACTGTGAGCTAACTCAGGGACTTAACAGTCAAATGTCTGACAGGTGGATGCCATGAAGGTCGGAGCCAAAGAAATGAAGAAGGCTTACAAGAACGTGAAGATTGATCAGATTGAGGTAACGAAGGCTTTTGCGTTTTCTGCACAAAAAAGAGGCATCTACAGAAAACTCTTTCTCTCTCTCTCTGTTATGAGGCGGCGTTAAGTGTTCAAATATAACATTGAGATGTGATGTGATGTGATGTGATGAAGTCATGTGTTGTGAGAAATGTGGCTAAAGTTTGTTGCGATGTGGGTTGTAGGATCTTCAAGACCAGTTGGAGGACATGATGGAGGACGCTAACGAAGTGCAGGAGGCTCTGAGCCGCAGCTACGGAACGCCCGATATTGATGAAGATGATCTCGAAGCAGGTCAGTATATTGTGACGTGTAGAATGTTACCACTTATGGTGACACAACTAGCTTTTTATGAGATTCTCGTTAGCTCACTATCTCAAGAAGGAGTGGTTGAACGTTCGTAGGATTGATGTAGAATTCTCATTGCAACCTGGAGACTGATCTAACCAGCATCAAGGTCAGATGTCTGAAATGGTTGTCCATGTTTTGAAGGGTATTTCTAGCATGTAAATTAGACTTCAAGATTCTTTTTTTGATTAGCTTTTTTTTTTCACTCATTTATATCCACTGATGGATTTGCGGTGCATTTGTTAGAGCTGGATGCACTCGGCGATGAGCTGCTTTTGGATGACGACAGCTCTTACCTTGATGAGGCCTCTACAGCTCCAGCTATACCAGAAGGCACTCCAGGAGAGAGGAGCACCAACCGGGTAATGACGAACACCAGAGTTAACGATGCCACCAAATTCATGCTCCTGAGCTTACATGTGTTTGGTGGTGTTCTTTACCTTTAATTTACAGCGCCAAGATAATCAGATTGATTTAACATGTTTTCTTTTTTCCCTGACCCAGGATGGAGTTCTGGTCGATGAATTTGGACTTCCTCAGATCCCAGCGTCATAAAAACACAATGAACCCGTTTTATTTCCCTTCCACGTACGCATCATGCATCATACTTTTGCATCTGACATGTAAAACACTGCAATCTTTGCATTTACAGTTTTCTATGAAACCAGATCATACAAGTTCACATCAAGTGCTCTGGGGTTAAGGATAAAAAAAAAAAAAAAAGTATTCAAAATTAAACACAGCCAGTCTTCATCTCTTTCCCTGCTCATTTTCTTGTTTCCTAAGGAATGTAGTCACTTTAACTAATTGTCAGGAATAATACTTAAGGTCTGTAGTTACAGTAATCTTTTTGATTTACTTTTGTTCATCATATATACAATTCTTTGTATTTAGTTTCTAAAGAAAGTACCTCATTGACTTTGTACAGCAACAATGGGTTGCCAGCTACCAACAAATAAATTATTCTATATTTGGCGCATGAGTACAGGCTTTGATTGCCTTGAAAAGGTGCTGCATTTCTTCATTATTAACACTACACTACAGTCTAAGGATGCTCTGTCCTTAAAATGAAATGTAATGTTATACAAGTGAATTATTCCACGTAAATAAATGTGAATGTGTGTGAAATTACAACTGAATTTATATCCCCGATTATATGATAAATCACAAAACAACATTTTAAAAGCACCATGGTCCTTTGCCTTTATTTAAACAAATAATTTATATATTACTTGGCACTCTTAAGTTACAAAAAATACATTACAGAGTATAAGCTTGGACATAAGAGAGGAAAAACCTCATCAGTACAAGACATTGGCTTTGTCAACATGTAATGCTGGCCTATTTGCTTATCTGACAGGAAGTGAACAGGGATGAGAGTCTAGTATCAAGCATAGTCTGCGTATGTTTGAGGGAGTGTGCTGGCGTGAATCCTGCTGCATTTAGAAAACCAGCGATCACCAGGTGAGTCGGTATGTGTGAGGGAATATCATCTTGTGCAGGTACTCGACTGTGTTTGCCTTGCCCTTGATGTTTTCAAACTCATAATAGGGAATCTAAAGAGAAATAATTGTAGACTTTTAGCACAGGTACAGTCTTTGAAAGGGGTCTGTTTGGTTTCTTAAACCGTTCTATTATTATGCTAGCCAACAAAATACCTCAGGGAACATATTTAAAAAAAAAAAAGGACTGTACAAACCCAAACATGGCTACTTTAAATGTTAATACAATCGAGAATAAACGAATGGCCAAAAAAAGCTGTACGGTGGAACCTCAGTTTTCGTTGACTTCGGTTATCGTCGATTTTCTCTGCGGAAAAACGTGTCTCGGTTTTCATCAGTTGCATCGGATTTCGTCGGCGTGCCCACATGATCTCACTGCGTTGATCCTTCGTTGTGTGAGCATCACCCCGCGCGTCAAGCCAAATTCCGTTGCTTTCCAGTGTTTGTGCTTTTTTTTTTTATTGATTGCGAGTGCTAATACTACAATTACATGTAAATGACTACTGCGTATACGGTACATATTCCATGTAATGTGTTTATTTTGTGAGTTTCAGTTTCAAAATGTACCCTTTCCTTTTAGCTCTATCATGGGACCAAAGAAAGTTTCCACAGCCAGCAACCCTTCGAAGAAGAAGGAGGTCAGGAACACGATTGAGTTCAAGAAGGAAATCGCTGGAAAAAATGAAAGTGGCATTAAGATTGCTGAAATCGGCCACGTGTACGGGAAGTCGCCATCCACGATAAGTTTCATTGTGACGAAAAAGGAAGCGATAAAGGAGGCTGATGTAACAAAAGGCGTGAATGTGCTAACGAAACAGAGATCACAAACAATTGAAGATATTGAACAGTTACTATTCATTGGGATCAATCAAAAACAGTTAGATGGTGATTCTGTCTGAATTTTATATATTAGTTTCTTATTGTTTTTTGTATTAAACACTATATTTATTCTCTATATAAAATGTGTTTTAGTATGTACTTTGGAGGGTCTAGAACGAATTAATTGGATTTACATTGATTCATATGGAAATGCCTGCCTCGTTTTTCGATGGTTTCGGATTTCACTGACTGTTCTCGGACAGATTACCGATGAAAACCGAGGTTCCACTGTACGTCATTCTAGCGCTGAATGCTTAGAGCAGAGAGATAACACTCACCTGAACAACTTCATAACCCAAAATCTTCAGGTGTCGCTGCTTGATAGCTTCCTTCCCCAGGAGCTGTCGTGCGTTAGCAGCAAAGCGTTTTGGCCCATCAATACAAACAGCAATTCTGAGTGTGTATACAGAAACATGTTTATTAAAACAATTCCCAAACTCTAGCATTCACATAAATCTAATCTTTAAACACTTACTACCTTTTATATACTTCCTCAACATGGCTGGCAGGTAAGACGTAGCCGTCTTCATCAAGTTTTATCTCCACATCTGAAGAAAAAGTTAGTTAAGACGTTAAGGTTTACTGGCTTCTGTAATGCAAAACATTTGAGTTTGAGAGAAAACACCAATTGTGTAACTTAAATTCTGAATGTTAAGTTTAATCTGAGGTAATGTTGAACCAGTGATTTTACACACACTCATAGGTGACATTTTGCACCATTACAGAGGGTCCTCGACTTGCGTCAGAATTCCGTTAATACAGAGCGATGTAACATGATTTTTGCCATAAGTCGGAATTACATACATGTACTGTACATAAGTATCTATGTCACTCACCTGTGCCAACACATTGGTAAAATCAATCAACATGAGGCTCACGGGGATACACTGTTGATGCTGGTCTCCCAGCCAAAGCACTAATAATCTTTCCATCTCAATAATGAGAGCACTACCCTGCTTTGTGATCACAGTTGATTTCAAAGGAGCAGATCCTTTCAATGTGTATAATGTTAAAACAGCCTACTACAGCACATGGATCTCCAACTGGGTAACGAAAAGGTACAGTGGTAAAAGTAGCTATGCATCTTGCAAAGACCTCGCGCTGACTGGCTGACGTGGCGAACGACTCGGTTATGATTGGTCCGTACATTTGTGCTCAGGGTTTGTGTGAACTCTGTCAGGTTTGGTTGAGAGGTCGATCCGGAGCGTCGCATTCAGTTAAATATCAGCACCGAGAGAATCCTGGTGCTTCGAGAACATCTGGGCAACTGGCGACAACAACAATAACAACATCAACAACGTAATGCATCATTAAACTACGACGGAGTATTAGGGCCACACATGAAGAAAAAAAATATCTTTGCCATGACGAGATTAAAGTCGACATGTCGACATTATTCTTGACATTTCGAGTTTAAAGTTGAATTCAGCCCGATCAATTGGCCGACGACTCAACACGCCTCGCGTAGATGATTTGGTGAAATTGTACTTCAGAATTGGGTTTAGCGATAAAGAAACCCTCGCTGTTTTAGCGCAGAACCTCAGTGTGATCATTAGTGTAAGGACACTGAAAAGGTTGCACCAAAAACTTCGTTTGTTCAGAAGGAGAAATCATACAAACTTGGAAGAAGTGGCCACATTCTTACAAACTGAAATTGCTGGAAATGGGCAGATGCAAGGACATCGATGGTTCCACCTGCATCACATCATGTGCGTGTCTGAGACTGCAGCTGTGGAGCGGTGGCTCTCTCCCCCAACTAGTTTTGAATGTCGAGATTAAAGTCTAATTTCAACTTTATTCTCGGAATTTCGAGTTTAATGTTGACATGTCGACTTTAATCTTGTCAGCACATGTGTGGCCCTAATACTCTCTTGTATTAAACAGCATGGATCCATCTAGCAACCTAAAAATATTTTAGAGTTAAAATAAATAAATAAATAATTTTTAAAAAAGGCAGCGTAACTATACTTTGTACATTTTTGTAGTAGATGTCCGAAATGTACATAAGCACCTATGTCCGGCGAATGTAAACAAAGCCGTCTTCCTCATATAGCGCCGCGTGACGACGTATTCGTCCGCTCCGCTCGCCAACTAGTTCCCGTGCGAAATTTGTTTTAATGTGCTTCGGAATGATGGAACAAGACCGTTTTAATAAGTTTATGGGAGTTGGCGACCGACATAGCCACGAAACACTGCAGGTCGAGAACATCGTAATCCGAGGACCTGCTGTATTCGATTTCAAATGTAAACAGTGTGTTGGAGTACACAGCTAATACAGTAAAATGACTGTCCTCTCTGGACATACAAGTATATTTATTGTGTCAGATATCTAGCACTGGAATGAGCTGGTGTAATCACAGTGCAACTGCATACTTCACCATATGCATTTAAGGATTTGTGTGTGTGCGTGGGGATACATTACCAAGTGTGTAACAGTACGGTGTAAGGACTCTTGAGGCGAAGTAAGTTCGAGCCCCCAGTAAATCCACTAGGCCATTCTTCACCCCGTTATAGAGATGAGGGTCTATCAGACTCTCCAAGGAAGACCCAGGAGACAGAAATGACTTCACTCGCAGCTTGGGCAAAAATTGTGGCCCCTGAACATAATCATCCAAAATCACAACCAACCCTTCTTGTATTTAAGGCATTTTTATTACTTGACATGTTGGTTTAAATGTGCAGGATGCATGTATACACACCCGATAGAAAGGACATTCCAGTTTCATTGTCATGTAGAGCTGTGTCAGCTGAGCCAACACCCCCTGATCCATTACACTGCCCTCTGACACAATACAAGACAAGTTATGCCAGTAAAATATATATTATATATATATATATATATACATACACACACACTCTACATGTACACTCTATTGTCATTTTATTAAGTATACCTCACTTGTAGCTATACTCACTATCCATTTTATCAAGTACACATCCTGTATGTGTGCTGTGTAGGTATACGCTTAACTGGTCCACATTCGTATAAAGCAACCGTGAAAGGAGGACTGGATGTGCTGGAGGAAACGGGGTTGTGGCTTGTGTGACGTTACTAGCTAGAAATGTTAACGTTAGCTCCTTCTAGCTTGTTCATCAACATTAAAGAGCTTCACAGGACCCCTGCTGACCAGATGACTTAACGCACAGTGGATTTTTTTTTAACCCACTGTACACTTACGACCCATTCTTTATACTCCCGTTCCTTGTTTTTAGGTGTACATCATCAGCGCCAATTCTCTGGCCACATCGCCACACCAGTGTTGGATGGATATTTTCAGTTGGTGGACATCAACAGGGGATATTGTGATGTGTATAAAGTCCACTAACATTGGAGGTGTACTTGATAAAAATGGGCAAATCTGTGTAGGTTCAAGGAAGACTCTCTTACCCTGAAGCTGCTGTAGGAAGAATGGACTGAAGACCTTTGAGACAAAGTTGAGTGGAAATCTCTGTAGAAGGGTGCAAGCGTGCAGCAGATCAAGTAGTGTCCGAGGGTGGAAGTGCGAAAAACGGGCATTCAAGACAGACTCCACCTTCCGGAAAAGTCGTCCAGCCTCCTGAGGTACATATCCCACTACTCCCAGCGCCTCTATCTGCCGAGACACCTGTTCCGTGGTGTACTCGTCCGCCCTGTACACAAAGCTTTCAGCCACTGCGTCAAAAACCGGGGGAGAAAAAATGCGCCGCCTTCCGAAATATTGCATTACCCTGGTTACCGTCTCAGGATGAGCCGTAAAGGCTATTTTGGGTACATGGTGTTCCAGAGCCTCGACGAGGAAGTGATCGCTGTGTCCATAGTGCATAAGCGCCGACAATACGACCGCCAGTTCTGTATCTGCAAAGTTCGGCACGTGACGCACAGCCTGTTTGCACAAAGCAATCACCAGTGGGAGTGCCTGCGTTTGGCCCAGCTTCACAAGAGCTCCTAATGTTTCGCTGACTGTTACAGGGCCCATTCTCGGGGCAAGTCGAAGTGCTCGCGTGTTCATTTCATTCAGCAGTTCCTGGTAACGTCCGCCCTCACCCGACCCTGCAGCTAGCATTTTATAGACAGACATCAGCTCTCGTTGATTCCAATGAGCCGGAGCCTTGTTCTGGATCTGCCTCATAGCCTGCTGCAGGATGCCACATTGAGGCCCATCTACTGCGAAAAGTGCTTGCACAAAGTCGCACAGAGTCTCAACACTCAAGTGCCCCGTGTTTAGCCGCACCTCGCTCTCAGACATCAATCTCTTCACCAAGCAACTCTGTGGGTCTAGATACAGACGCGTACAGCCCAGCAGAGCCCTTACCACCACCTCGTCTTCCAGCTCACCAGCGTCTTGCTGTAACCTCAGACACATCTCGTTCAAAGCCGGATCAGACAGCAGCACCTGTGGCTCCTTAAGTCCCCTGGTCCCGTCCTGCTCCAGATCAGCCAGTCGGTGGAGAACGGAAACAGCGCCTGCACTTGAGAGACATGCCGTGGAGCGCACAAGGTGCAGAACTTGTTGGGAAGACGTGCAGGAGAAAAGGCGCTCTTTAAAGACACGTTCCTCATCGGAGCTCAGGCCATGCAACAGAGAGGTGAGAGCACCTCCTGTAGAGGGGTCACGGGGAAGTCGGATGGATCCGGCTACAAGAAAGAGAGGCTCTCGGGTCGTGTTGCACAGCTGCCTTGTTTTCAGTTTTCCCTCTTTCCCGGACAGAGAATGACGGCAGCCCTGAAACCAGGTGAGAATACCTGGAGTGCACACATGTCGTTTGAGACACACATTCAAAGTGGTGGGAGTGAACAGATGGGGAAGAGCCACTTGCCTGAGCATGTGCAGCCTCCGCACCACTTTCAGAGCCATGAAAGAGATCCTTTATGACATCTTTCACCTATAGTGATGAATAAAACAAAACAAAAACAAAGTCAAGAAGCTCGATCAAAACTACACATTGCATTCATGTTCAAGTGCAGTGCTTCCCAACGTGGACCATTTTGAGCACTGTTTCTTCCATATATTTAAACAATCCCAGCTCTCCCTGCTCCCATTCCCGTTCTGTGTTCATGACTGCACGATTCAAGCATGCACAAAAACATGATGCCGAGACGATGCTTGGGGATTGGCTTGCAAATCACTGCCCTACTGTACATTGCATACGACTTCCTTAGCGTATTGAATCCCTTACGGTGTTTTCCCACTTGGCCCATTTCATTGCCCCAAGCAGTCTCCGATTAATGACTCAGCATGACTCAGCAGTATGCGAA
Source organism: Chrysichthys cranchii (assembly GCA_030068335.1). Classification (NCBI taxonomy): domain Eukaryota; kingdom Metazoa; phylum Chordata; class Actinopteri; order Siluriformes; family Claroteidae; genus Chrysichthys; species Chrysichthys cranchii. The sequence goes on from JAQMCW010000001.1 coordinate 14,815,496, forward strand.
CATGACAGTTGAACTCAGACAGTACAGTATCTCTATGGCACGATGTACAAGTTGATTCTGAAGGTTCAGCATCAAGTGCAGATCTTTCACTTCAAATCTGCTTTGCCTTTCAGTTCTTCAGCCAAATCAAGGCATTTCAACCAAACGACGTAAAGCAGCCATCAGGTGTGGAACTATTCAGTGTTACACAGCTACAGCACTCTGCTAAAAGAGTCACAGTGTCAACAACAGGAATCCGTTGTTGTCCAAGTTCTCATCAGTGCTAAAATGTCCACAAAGTGGGCCGAGTCCCTTTTTTGAGGCCACTTTCCTTTTTTCCCCCTTCTTTTTCTTTTTTTTTTTTAAATGCAACAGCCCTGAAGCCATTTGCAGCTAGTTCCCAACCAGGTCTGCTTTAACGGCTCATTTAAAAAGACCTAGATGTGAAAACACCCTTAAACACACATTCTACATACCCAGTTTTTCTCTAGTGGCTGAATACTGTACATTACGATAGGCGCCTTAAAAATAACCTGGGAGTTTAATGTGTTAATGATGTCATAGTCTTGCTATGTAGCTGTTGGTCATCTAGTTGAGAAATGGGATTAATTTCAAATACTAAAAATAAAAACAAATGCTGTTAAAGAATGAATACAAAATAATAATAATGATGATGATGATAATAATAATAATAATAATAATAATAATAATAATAATAATAATAATAATAATAATGCAAATAGTAATAATAGTAATTATAATAATAATAGTAATGATTATGATGATATTATTATTATTATTATTATTATTATTATTATTAATATTAATAGATGGACCAATTCTACCTTTGCTGGTTAAATAAAAGACTTAATAGTGTTTTAACCAATCCGGAGATGAACTGCTCTTCTGCAGACGGACAAGCACCAAAACAAGGTTCTAACATGATCTCTAATGCAGTCTGCTCACCGGGGCAGGTGCCCATGATGCCCACTCCCTTTGCCCTTGTGCCTCTGAACTCACGAGCGGCCAGTGCACGCGGAAGTTGAAGCGTTTACCCAGCTTAATGTTATCCAATTAGCAGTTACAAGACACGGACATCTTGGCTGAAGCGAGCAGACCCCTTAGACACATCTCCAGTAACTTTGACGTGAAGTCGACATGTTAGAAATGTACTTTACCGGAATGAGACGCAGCCGTGTGGAGCTGTGTGACTCGGCACGCGATCTTCGACATGCTGGCCATTGTACGCATGCGCAGTATGATGGATTCCTATTGGTTAAACGATCCTAAGATGGGTGGAGCTTAAAGCAGCTTAACGGGAAACGTGCCCCTCGCTGTGGTCCGTTGTAAAGAGAGGCACCCTACGCAGGGCGCATGGAATGGGGACACGACCACGGCAGCCAATCACAGGCTCGTCCTTGGCTCAAGTGATGACTTTAGACTAGGGAAGAGTGAAAAAGGGCTTTTAGCTGTCAAGACTAGATTTTTTATTTGCACTGTTTTTATGACAAATACCTACAAAAATAATAATAATGAAAAGTAAAAGACTATTGGACATTATGCAGTATTTAATAATGATTGTAATAAAAGGAATAAAATGTCCTACCTAAAATGAGCTAAACAGCTGAAAGAGGTACTGCAGGAAATAAACATTTCTCACAAATCTAGTAAGTGCATTTCATTATTTATTGATGATGATGATTATTATTATTATTTATTCATGTCTTTATTCTGGTCAGGGTCGTGGTGGATTGGGAGCCCATCCCAGGAACATTGGGAACGAGACAGGAATACACCCTAAACAGGACACCACTCCACTGGGTATCACACACACACACACACACACACACACACACACACACACACACACACACACACACACACACACACACACAGTTTTATCTGTACGGACACCACCTGGTGCTTCAAACTTATTTTTCATTTCAGATTCCAGTATATTAATTGTTTATAGCAACTAGCCACGCTGCGAACACCAGAAGCAAAAGAGTTGTGTGTTTTGCAAAGAGGGCGTATTGTGGGTCAGTCTGATGGTGGACTTATCCAGCGTATGATTGCACAAACCTTGTACAATTCAAAAGCAAAGGACAGGAACCTGGGCCCTCTGACCGGTGTCTTCAGACTGTCAAAATAAATCCCCCTTGTAAAGCCGCTGATGTTGCAGAGCATCTCCAAGTGAGTCGGAGCACTTCTGTGAGGGATCTCCATCAACTTACCTACTATGGCAGAGCACCTAGAAGGAAGTTTCTAGAAATATATTTTTCAAAAATTATGGTGTCTATTTACTTTTGAGATGTTTCCATGTGCAAACAAAATGTGTATTTTCAGAAACAGAATAAATGGCAAAGGATAGAGCACAGGACCATTAAAAGATATATGATTAATAAATAATTAACAAAATTTCATCTAAAAATATTATAATAGAGAATGGGGGATACCTGTTCCAGAATAATAATGCACACTTGTACACAAAGCGAGGTCCATGAAGACATGGTTTGCCAAGGGTGGAGTGGAAGAACTTGAGTGTTCTGCACAGATCTTTGACCTCAAGCCCATTAAACACCTTTGGGATGAAGTGGAATGTCGACTACATGCCAGGCCTCCTCTCCTGACATCAGTGCCTGACCTCACTAAAGCCCTTGTGTCTGAATAAACAAATCCCCACAGTCACACTCCCAAATCAAGCAGAAAGCCTTGCCAGAAGAGTGAAGATTATTGTAACAGGAAAAAGGGACTAAATCTGGAATGGGATGTTTAACAAGCACATGTGTGTGTGATGTTCACGTGTCCACTCTTGGCCATGTAGGGTATTCAAAATACTCTCCACTGTACCCTAGTATATAGATGTTTTATGTTGCAAATTTGTGAATTCAATGAATTTGTCTGCTCATTCCCATAATTTTTTCATACATTGTTTCTAACAAGACTTTTACTTACCGATTACCAAAGATCATTTTTGATCATGGACCTGGCAACCTTGTTAATGAAATTCTTTAAAGTAGTGTAGCACTAACAAAACCTCTAAAAAACACCGAGTTATGGCTAAATTCAATTTACAGAGTTTTTGGGGGAAAAAAAAAAAAAAAAAAGTTTAAAAACCTAGAAGTGTAGAGGCAGTGATTTGTATTTCGGCACTCAGACAAGCTAGGACATGCTAACTGGGATAACAAAAACAACTTTGTTATGTGTAGTGTTTATATATATATATATATATATATAATTTTTTAAAAAAGGGGCACCCACAGCTAAGTGCATCCTTACTGCAGATGGAGAGATCTGAATCATCACTACTGGAATGCTGTATTTTAGGCGACTAGTCTGGATTAGTTATGCACCACTGACAAACACCAATGCCAAAATGTCTGAAAAGTGTCAGAATCTTCGTGCACCTCCTCAACCAAAGAAATCCTGCTAAATCAACAAAGACAGGAGATGCTACAATTTACGCAATTTATTGAAAAAAAGTTTCCCATATTTATTATAAAATGTAAAAATTCAGCTAGATCGGGACATGACAGCAAACGTGCTTATAGACCCCACCACCACTTCACATTTTCCCCACATTTAAAGCACTGAGAAACTGGACCTCCAGGAGATCCAAGACTGATGTGCAGTTCTGCTGCATCTAAATTAAGTGTCTGAGTTTATTTGAAGGTACACTTTAGTGGGATAAACATTTTGAAGAAGGCCTAAAATACAGATGGTCACATGGCATAATTAATAATGCAGAAATAAACCTGAACTAATTACATGCATGTTTAAGTGTGAAGTTACCCACTTTTAAACCAACCATAACAAGTGACCCACTCGCACCCCTAAACCAAGACCTGTGCTGCGTGCTACTGACACCTTCAACAAAAGGGTGATTAAAACTACTCTCATCCTAGCATGTTTTAACATGAGCTTCAGTCTTAATTTAGACATATTTTCCCCTGAAAGTTTACCTTTAAATAATTCACAAATACACAGAGCAGCCTGGTAGATTTTTGAGGTTGGCATTTATCTCAGAATATTTCCAGAAACATAAGGTAAAGCTCCTTTAGCCGAGAATGAAGGTTAAATAGGAAGGACTGACGAGGCGTGGAGGTTTCTGTATTTAGTCGTCTTTGTCTTTGGCTCCATGTTTGAGGATGCGTGTAAACTCCACATAGTTAAAGTTGTTCTTCTTGTCGATTGGGGCCTCCCTGAAGAGCTCGTCCACCTCCTCGTCTGTGAAGCGGTCGCCCATCGTGGTCAGAAGTTCCCGCAGGTAGTCTTCCTGAATAAATCCTGAGTAGATGAGAGAACAACTGGTGAACAGATGAAGGATTATACATAGGGTAGACGAGGCTGGTTACAAATGACGGTTGAAACCAATTAGTCTTAATGTACAATACAAGATTAAGTATATGCCCTTGCTAAATTTCCAGAATATTAAAGTTTCTAGACCTTCAGAGCACTTTTATCTTCTCTATACTGCTGAGTAACACCATATTACACATGTTTTTCCTCCCCAGAGTGTACAACAAGTACATCTAATTTATGATCATTGATCTAAATGTGGTGTGTAAGATCCTGCAGCCTGAAGGTGCTTACCGGTTCCTTCCTCATCAAAGCAGGCAAAGGCGTTGCGGATGACGTCTTCTGGGTCAGTGCCGTTCAGTTTCTCTCCAAACATGGTGAGGAACATTGTGAAGTTAATAGGCCCAGGAGCTTCATTCATCATCGCCTCTAAATATGAATCAGTCGGGTTCTTACCTGAAGATCAGACAAAGAGGTGAACAAGAGTGAGGCGTTGAACGGCAGGATAATATCGGGTAAAATAACGGGGCAACCCAATAGTACGCGGCCTGCTTATAAACATGTACACAAAATATCACTGAGGACAATGTGTCAATTTCAGCAGATAATTTAAATTTCACGGTCTCAAAGTGCTACATACAACTGAGCACGAGGGTAAAAATTTCACAGTGATCAATTTTATATACAGTGGAAACACACATTCATCAGACAGCCAGCAGAGACAGACATTTACATGAATGTTGATGGCAAAACATTGATGCTCCATGCTTCTCCTACATGATGCCATGTAACTGAAACTGACCTGAAAACCGTTCTAGAGGATAGGGGCTCGGTGTCTTTAACGTGAACTCAATCAAGGCTAAAGGTCATTTATCAAAACAGTGTAGATGTACCGTTTTCAGATTTATCATAATACATTCAGCTTTTTTAATATCCAGAAACAGGGTTTTGGGTTTGTTTGGTTTTTTTTGGACATTTTTATTGATACCAATAGAGGGGCACTTAGTCGTTAACTATTCCAGATATGCTGTCATATGAACAGTCATCAGGTAACCATCTGGCCACAGTGACAAAGCACAAAAGGCTACACCCTCTTCAGAGATGTCCATAAATTCAGACCTACTCCACCTACTCTTGTTAAAGCCAGTCTAAAGTCAAGAGTTACCAGGACCTTTACTACATCATCTGGCATGAAATACAATGAGCCTGAAACAGCTTCCGACTTCCACAACACAATTTTGGTCATTGATCAGACAAACATAAGGCCTAAACCTGGAATGCAGCATTGCTGTTACATTCACAAAATACATTTCACAAGAGGAAACAAACGATACCCCACAATACTGAATGTTTCATTAGATGTACACTGTATACATAAACAATGTCAGTGGCAGCAATAGGAGGTTCAAATTACCCAGAGATGCAAGCATGTCATGCAGATCCTCCTTGTCCACAAAGCCATCACGGTTCTGATCGATCATGTTGAAGGCTTCCTTGAACTCCTGGATCTGTGACTGATCGAACATGGCAAAGACATTGGAGGTCGCACGCTGAGGGCGCTTCTTGGCACCCTTTGCCTTCACACGGCTTTTGCTGGACATGTTGCCTCTGGTGTGATTTTACCTAAAATAAAATAAAAAAAACCAAACAATTCATAACCACCTAGTGGGGGGAATCATTGACTTTTTTGAGCAAATGAAGCAGCTACTTTTGGTTTTTTTATTTTTTTTTGTTAACTTGTTAGTCAGTGCCTTTGGAATCCAACACTGTCGAGGGGGGAAAGGATGTGTCCAGTCTTGTCAGGCAAAGCAAGCCTAACGCTGGCATTACACCAAACGACTTTAAGCGAGTTTACTCTCTTATTGAATTTTCAATGTCCTGGAAAAATAAAATCATAGACGTTTTGCTAGAGTTGCAACAAACTCCCCAACTTGATCTCAATCGTTTGGTTTAAGGGGGTCAAAATAACTGTTTTAGGCATTTTCCTTGCCTTGACTTTCTAATAAAAAAAAATCACCCGTGTTGAACATTAGTCTTGGTCCTTAGTCTTGGTTCATGCCAACAGTGACCCCGAAAGACACATGGTTATCGCAAAAACAAAGATCATTGCTTCAAGAAATCCCTTAAAAAAATAAAATCTGTACAACGGTCACAACAGGAAAGCCCATTTCCTTCTTGCACATATATGTAGTTCATTTTAATATCAAACATTAAAAAAAAAAAAAAAAAAAACCAAAAAAAAAAAAAAAAAAACCCTACATTACAGGGCCTCCGGGACTTCGTGAGGGTGAGGTGATGATTAACACAGACCATTTGAACTGCACCAGCGTCTACACTCATACGGGAAAAATTAGCTTGATCGATTCCTGTTGTTCTAAACAAGTCTATTTACTCAGCGTGCTGGAATTCACTCACTAACGCCAAACACACGCTCAGCCTTTTTGGAAAAGAGAAAGTCAATTACACCATTCTGATGAAGCAAAATATCAGCATCAGGAACAGCCAAAAGATTTCCAAGTAGGAGATGGATGATTACATGAAGCATTACTGAACCTGACCTATATTTTCTCCCCCGAGTCTGCTATACATAGACACTAGACATCACACGGCCACCCAGTTAACACTATTTTACAGATATTTATACACAGATAGGTCTTTAATACGTTTTTAGACCCAACATCACATCTAACACCTACAGGGACATTTCTTATCCCATGTGAAATTGGGTTGATTTTCAAACACCTCTCATATTTAAGAGTCATGTGTGTTTGTTTTTTTATTTATATTTATATATATATTTA
>JAQMCW010000001.1:14865023-14875354 GCA_030068335.1 Chrysichthys cranchii
CATGATAGAGCTTTAGTTGGCATCTGCAGATGGCACGGTGGATTGTGTTTACCAACAGTGGTTTCTGGAAGTATTCCAAACAGAAAATGGGAAAACATTGGCACGTACGAAGCAGAAGGGGAAAATGGCCAGGGTTGTGTTTGTTCGACACCTGATAATGTGGTCATGACCAGGTGAATTTTTTGGTCGGGAACCGATTTGTTCGTGTTCAGAGGCGTTCATGACCAGAGGTTCCACTGTATATGGCCAATCCAGCAAAATGAATCACATAGTAAATAGTAAAGCAAACACTGGGCCTCATGTATCAACCTAGATATGAACAGATTTATTTGCAAATTGTTCATATGAGCATCTACACAAAAATTTTCACATGAATAAAATTGTAAATTTATGAACATTTGGGAAAATTTAAGGATCATACTCCTGCTCCTGAATGTGTATACATTTACACTATGCACAAGAAAACTAACTAATGCAAACAACGACTAGATCATAACATATAAACTTATATAAATTTCATGGATTACAGCACTTTTATAGTATAATGAATCTAATGTCAAGTTTAAATTACTTTTTCAATAACAAAATTTTGTAATTTGATTTTTTATTACAGAGGTTTACAGAATTTAGCAGATGCCCTTATCCAGAGCAAGTTATAGAAGAGCTTTGGAGTCTCTATCAAAAACATATCCTCATGCTAGTGCACTAGGTCAGGGACTAACATACCAAGAACAAGAACATTTTGTGAAAACCAGTCATTTTTTATTAGTGGCATTAATGAAAGAATATAAAAATAGAGAAAGTTAGCCAATACCAACCCAAAAATAAAGACATATGAAACTAATCATTAAGTTGTGACAAAGTAAATACTGTCAGTATAAAAAGAGGATGAAATGCTCTGTCTATGCACGGCCACATGCCATAGGCCTAAGATAAACAAATGCCTCAGCTGAGGGAAGTGCTATCGTCTTCTTCTTCTTCTTCTTCTTCTTCTTCTTCTTCTTCTTCTTATTATTATTATTATTATTATTATTATTATTATTATTATTATTATTATTATTGCTACATTTTTAAAAATATGTCAAAGGCTCTGTCTGTACACTTGAACCATTATGGAGCTTTGTGGGCATCACAACATGCGAAAAAACTGTGTTGGGAACACCTTTCCACGTAATGGATGATCAACGTGCACATGCAAGTCTGAAGAAAATCATCATTTATGAAACTTTTGTAAATCTGCTGGAATATTTTGTAGTTTGGTTTGGCTTACGCAAACATTTACACACAACTTTACTTACAGATCGATACATTCGGCCCATTGTGAGTAGATTTCTAATGCCACTTACTTGTGCCCTCACTTCACCAGTTGGAAGTCACAGACAACATGGGTGATCTGGGTGTGGTTTCATACCTGACTGATGAACATGGCAATGTGGTGATTGGATCCACCCCTTGTTTATCTAAACCTCCAACACCAAACAAACCAAAACCAGATGCATCTACTCCACCAACTCCAAAGCCTACCTCCACAACACCTCTCTCTCCAACATCAACTACGCCATCAGAGGAGAAACCCAAGAAGAAGGCAACAGATGAGAAAAAGAGGGAGAAAAAGAAAGTGGTGAAAAGGAAAGGTAAGAAGTCAAAGTTCTTATTTATATATGCAGTTCATATTAACAACTTATCTGTATGTAGGTTATGGAACTGAGCCACGAACGCATATTAATCTGTCACAGTGCAGAGTTCTAACCAGTGCTGTTTTGTCCAGACTCTGTGATCCTGAAACTCCCTATTAGAGAGGCAGAGCCACATGAGACCTCCCCCATAGCGACACCTGTTACACCTGGAACCGGAACCACGCCTCTGCCTGATCCAGGACCTGAGACATCAGCAGATGCACTAGAGCTAGAAGTCAATTAGAGCTAGAAGTGAATTAGAGTAAAAGATAGCCTAGATATTTCATTAATAATGGCTAAGGATTTGTCACACTATCAATCAGACTAAAAGAAAAGAAACAGAAGACAGATTTGTTTATTCTCGTGCCTGTGCACGTGTGCTTGAGTGGTGTGAGGTGTTAAAGGACACTGTCCCAAGTCTCTGTTACGTACATTTCTACACAGCAGAAGAGAATCCCAGTTTGCAGCAGGTATATCAATGCACGAGTAAAACAATTTCTTTTGGAGTCATTTATTATTGATTTTGATTTAATTTGATTGATTGTTATATTGATTGTTATATTATTTGATTGATTGTTATATTGATTGTTATATTATTTGATTGATTGTTATATTGATTGTTATATTATTTGATTGATTGTTATATTGATTGTTATATTATTCAATAAACCTCGTGATGGAGAATAGTCTTTGTCTTCGGTGAACGTGAAAATATATATTTATTTGAATATATTCTGTTTTAAAATGAACATGAAAAACTGATGTGACACATTTTCTTACATTTCTACATAGAAATGTTGTAAGTCCTGTATATCTCGTGAGCGGGGATGTGTCTGAATAACTGAATTGTCTGATGCACTAGAAGTGAAACACTGAGAGACACTGAAGTGCCTGAATGACTTATGATATCTTTATAATCGTATATATATCTTTATATCACTATTCCTTTTTGTACCACGGGCAGCACACCCCATAGGGGTGTCAAGCGGCGGTATGTAGGTGTGTCAGTTGATGTTTCCTGGCTGGACGCACTGAGGTCATCTAATCCTACCCTAACGTGGGGCTCGGGATCACACAACACACAGAGACAGACAACCATTCACACTCACACCTACGGGCAATTTAGGGTAGACAATGCACTAATGTGCAAGTCTTTGGACTGTGGGAGGAAACCGGAGCACCCAGAGGAAACCCATGCAGACTCCGCACAGAAAGGCATCCATGCCGAACCCGGGGCTCGAACCCAGGAACTTTCTTACTGTGAGGCGACAGTGCTATCCACTTAGCCACCATGCCACCCCTTTATGAGGACAGAGGGGATAACTGGTGGCAGATTAGTGGTAAGGAAGACTGTGTGTACATACACTATATACTTGGATGTACGTGTCCTGATAGGAACAAAGAAAGAGATAGACATTAAAGAGAAATATAGCCACAGAAGCTGTAGTAGTAGAAATATATTGGATTTATCAGGTATATACAAAGCACAATATCTAGCCCTGAACAAGAATGGATTTTTTTTTTCAAAGCAGAGAGAAAGACTGACACAGAAGAACAAGCAAAATATTTAAAATACCTTTCAAATGTTCTGCTATACATAAGGAGTTGCCAGCTGATTATGGAAATTTTCCAGCTTGCTGTCATGCGCTTATCCCAGGATTGTTATTATTGCTGATACTGAACATCCCTTCGACACAATTTGTAGTATAGAGCCCAAATGTAGAAGAGTAATCATTTACAATCCCACTACCCACGATCATCCAGAAGAAGATGACGTACTCTTTGCCTCTGGCCTGCTCATTAGATACAGTACATGTCAGGTTTTTATTGTAAATAAACCACACTAACTAGAAACATATGCAACCACATTGTATTTTGTAATCCTCAAAATATTTTTTTTTCTGTATTTAGAAGAGAAGTCTTTGTTTGTAGATGACATGCACAGTTTATTGTGGAGATTTTACAGAATAATATCCCATAATCTTGAGACTTGCTGTGTTTAGGTTAGATAAATATAAATACTGTAAAATCCCCACAGTAGTGAAGGAATAAAGAAATGATCTGTTTATTATCAAACTGTTCTGTAAAATAATTTCACTCAGGAATGTGTTCACAAGGAAATAAACATTTGAATTCGACACTCATCCAAAATACCTGGTTACTCACTCATCTTCTGCTGTTTAATCCTGTTCAGGGTGGCGGGAGGAAGCTGGAGCCAATCCCAGCTGACTTCAGGTGAGAGGCGGGGTTAAGCCCTGGGCAGGTCGCCAATCCACCACAGGGCGACACACAGAGACAGACAACCATTCACACTCACATTCACACCTACGGCCAATTTAGAGTAGCCTTTATTCGTCTATTGCGGCTTAATCCTGTTCAGGGTCGCGGGGGGGGGGGAGCTGGCGCCAATCCCAGCTGACATCGGGCGAAAGGCGGGATACGCCCTGGGCGGGTCGCCAATCCACCGCAGGGCAACACACAGAGACAAACAACCATTCACACTCACATTCACACCTACGGGCAATTTTAGAGTACCCAGTTAGCTTAATCCCCTCTTTGCATGTCTTTGGATTGTGGGAGGAAACCGGAGTACTCGGAGGAAACCTTTGTGGACAACATGCAAACTCCAAACAGAAAGGCACCCAGGTCGTCCCCGGGGATCAAACCCCGGACCTTCTTGCTGTGAGTCAACAGTGCTAATCACTACCCCACCATGTTACCCTATAGCTGGTTATTATTATTATTATTATTATTATTATTATTATTATTATTATTATTATTATTATTATTATTATTTAAATTATTATTATTTTTTTTTATTATGAACATATATGCACATATACTTAAATGAATCCTCATTTGTATGAATACATGTCCATTTTCTTTAATACAATTTCAATACAAACATACATCTGAAATACAGAATATGAACAATTTGTATTCAAAAAATGACCCTGTTCCCCAGACTCTTTGTCACGTGACACTACAGTACTACACAGAGTAGTGCGCCACCGCAGCTTGTGCACTCTTTAGCACACTAATTAGTACGGTAGTATATGGTTTGCTACTCAGCCTCAAAGTAGAGTCACATGGTTTACAGTCAGTCCCCAGAGCCAGAGAGCAGTTCAGAAGCTCTGACACAGGATAGGAGCTGAACAGAGTCTCACTGCGCTCCAGGGACACATTTTACTTGGATCTGTTTAGATCTACTACTTATACCTACTTATACTTCTTACATCTGCAACAAAGCAAGGAGAATGTAAAGGACACAGTGTTGGGGAAGGCGAGCAGCTGTGTGAGACAAGTGGGATACCTGTTTAGGTGAGATGAGAAGAGATTGAGAAACAGTCTCCTGCATAGCGTGTGATTTTAGTAGGCTGCTTTGTGAAATAATACACTGTTTATGATTCATTCATGTTTTGCAGTGATTTCAGGAACTGCTGCTTTAGAGCCTCACATTACGACACCGAGCTTCATATTTTGGGACAAGAGATAAACAATAACTTGTAGACTGTATACTTAACTTCCTATAACTTAAAGACATCACTGATAATATGACGTCCAGATAATTGGCATTTCAGTTTGGTTTTAATCATCTGAAGTCTTAATTTACGAATATACAAATTATACGAATATAATAATATTAAAATTAATATAAATATTGATCATATTTGCCATCATGTAAATAATGTGGACGAGAGAGAGAGAGAGAGAGAGAGAGAGAGAGAGAGAGAGAGAGAGAGAGAGAGAGAGAGTTTACTGCTTAATCTGGATAAAAGGCTTAATAGTCTTGAGAAGAACGAGATGATCAAGGGAAGGTGTCCACTCGCTCACCTGATGCTGAAGGGATTACAGACCCGAGGTCACCTGTTTAAGGATCTGTTTCTCTAATCACAGGACTGACACGTCCACTGTCAATTGTTCTAATAAGTGTGGATTTTGATTGAGACACGATTGGTACAGGCTAGATCTGAAATGTCTACCGAGGGTTTAAAGATTACATACTACATGTAATCCGGTGTAGTTTCCAGATAAACAAAGCATCCACTACAGTTTCACACCACAGTGCAGACAGAGACAGGATGTGGTTACTGCACAAGACCTTTTCTGTGTCTGAGAGTGAACATGTCTTTGAGAATTTCTGCAGGTTAGCAACTCTTTCATGAGAAGAGCAGACATGCTTTTAATGCAGAAATATACTTTTAAAGGCAGGGTCAAAGTGTTGTGGGCCACTGATATCCATCTAGTCAGAGTGTGAGAGGTGTTTTCTGACTTGTGAGTCATGCTGCCTGCCTCTTGCATGATAACGCGAATGGCTTTAAAAGAGTTTCGAAACAAAACAAGTAGTTTTAGGTTCTGCAGATATCACTCTCTACAACTTTGGGCAAATTTGGCAACATTGATGATTTAGCCATAGCATTATTATTATTATTATTATTATTATTATTATTATTATTATTATTATTATTATTATTATTATTATTATTATTATTATGATTATGGCAGCACGGTAGCTGAGTGGTTAGCACTGTCGCCTCACAGCGAGAAGGTCCTGGGTTCGAGCCTCGGGTTCGGCACGGGCCCCTTTCTGTGGGGAGTTTGCATGTTCTCCCCGTGTTCATGTGGATTTCTTCCAGGTACTCCGGTTTCCTCCCACAGTCCAAAGACATGCACAGTGGGGATTAGGCTGACTGGCGACTCTAAATTGGCCGTAGGTGTGAATGGTTGTCTGTCTCTCTGTGTTGCCCTGTGGTAGACTGGTGACCTGCCCAGGGCATATCCTGCCTCTCACCTGATGTCAGATGGGATTGGCGCCAGCTTCCCCCTGCGACCCTGACCAGGATTAAGCAGAAGAAGATGAATTATTATTATTATTATTGACTTCTTGATGCTTTGATACAGGAGACACCTATAAAGTATATGTGATCCGTGCTGGCATTATAAAGAGTCAGAATGAGGAAATTTTCAAAAGTGAGTTGTTGTTACTTCCATATTGTCCATCTGAAGACCTTCACAATGAGGCAGCGTTTGTTGAAATCGGACAAAAATGACCCCCTAGCAACTAGCCACTTTTGTTTACGTCTAATGGGATTTCATAAAAGCGTCATCGGGAATTCCATGTGTATTATCAGAAAGTAGAGGAACTACGCTTCACAACGATGCCAAACATGGGTAGGGGGATTCTCCCGTCTTGCAGGGAACGTGCGGTGAAAAACACAAATTTATCATGGAATATTACGACAAAGGACTAATTAATGAAGACGTACGAATGAACATAATGAACAAAACCTTAAAATAAAAGTAGTTTGGGATGTTTTTCTTGCTGTTTTATCATGGGGATCAATACATGAGGACTTTATGGACTCATTTTTGAGAAAATCTCATTTCGACCAAACCATGTTTTGCCTCTTAGCTCATAATTAGCCTGTGCGTATTCCGACTCATTTTGCCAGCACGGGTTACATGTACTATTTTCTCAGCTAAGAAATTTGTCCAATGAAAAGACACTTTCCCGAAGGGGAAAGGACGTCGGGTATGAAAGATGTACACTTTGTTTTCTTAGTGGCTGTTTTCACTTCCCATGACTTTATCTAGTTGAACTTTGACCTGTGAGTTCACAAACCTTGGTTCTGTTTGCCAGGAGAAAACAAGAGGAAGGGGCTAGGGGATTGTATTTTTTTAAACATTTTAGAAGGTAATATTTTTTTTGGTCAAATTAATTTTCCATGTTAACAGTGCTGGCATCTTGGACAAGTTAATGACTCTCTACTGTAAACACTCACAATGTGTACGCCTGAGAGAAAGAGTTGTGAGTAGAACTTGGGTAGAAGTTGTCTGTATTGGTTGGAGAAGGGATTAGAGAAATGTGACATGGTTGTGAAATATATGACACGTGCTGACACAGGCACTACCTCAGCACATAAATGTCCATAATGTATCTATCATGTGAACAATAATACCCTGGTAACACTTCATTATAAACTTAGTGACATTTGGGCAATGATAGCAATAAAATATATTGCTCTCTACTTTTTCTCATAAATTTTAACATTTTTACTAAACCGTCATCTGTAGTCCACCAGCTTTGAAATAGCTCACAAGCTACTTAAAAAACAAACAAACAAACAAACAAACAAACAAACCTTGGCCTACTATGAAAAACACTTGCACATGTTTCACAGTTGCATAAATCAAGTTCTAAAACAGGTCAGCAGACAACATTCTGTCTCATCTTCAAAATAATTTATGCTTACAATAGGAATTAATTTAATTCTATGGCCCTGTTAATATTAATATTAATATTAGAAAGATCTTGGGTACAGCCAAAGAAATAGAAAACGTTAAGCCAGTGCAGACTATATCGTGCACCCAGGCGAAACGGATATAGAGTGTATAAAGTGGGGGAAAAAATTGACCGCTTGTTTGTTTACCAGAGATGATAAATGTGTTTCAGTTCATTTGTACTTTGCAAGACATATTTTACATTACAACAGTGTCATTTGGCAGATGCCCTTATCCAGAGCGACTTACATTTATCTCATTTATACAACTGAGCCGTTGAGGGCCTTGCTCAAGAGCCCAGCCGAGGCAGCTTGGCAGTGCTTGGATTTGAACTCCCGACCTTCTGACCAATAGTACAGCATCTTAACCCTGTGAGCCACCCCTACTATCTGATGTGGTTTTGTACGGATGAATTGTGTGTGTTGATGAATCTCTCATGACCTGTAGGGAAAACATTTCCCTAACAAATACAGCAAGCAGAGATTTGCATTAAGTAGCTTCTGCTCTACCAGTTCTCACGTTTAAAAGTCTCTCTGACTGTTTCTGTCTCTGTTTCTCAGGAGGGCAGAATGAACTATGTGGGTCAGTTGCTGGGGACAGTCCGGGAGCTGTATAAAGGCCTAAATCAGGCTACTCTTTCTGGCTGTATTGACGTGGTGGTGGTGAAGCAGCCTGATGGATCTTTCCAATGCTCGCCGTTCCACGTCCGCTTCGGCAAGCTGGGAGTGCTGCACTCCAGGGAGAAAGTGGTGAGCGGATGACACCAGTGTTATAATACAACATCCATGAAAAATGATCTGTCTATTGATTAGCTTATCAATTCTGCTATTTTGCAGCAAATATACAAGAGGCATTGTTTCCACTTATAACAGTTAACATATTAAGGATTGAGGAACTTTCTGTACGTAGAGATGGGGGTCTCAACAAAAACAAAACGCGTTTATTGACCTGTATTTCATTATTGTAGTTGTTTTATCATTATTTCAGCTACTACAAGCTATGTTCTTCTTTAGCTTATTTTATGGGATATAGTCTAGTAGATTTGACAGATCAGGTCTACAGTCAGGTGTCGGTTTGTATTGTCATCATGGGAATCAGTGCATCAGGAAAGTATTCACAGCACTCCACTCTTTCCACAATATCTTATGTTACAGCCTTGGATAGGATCAGAAATGAGCACATCAGAGGTACAGCGCATGTTAGATGTTTTGGGGATACAGTTAGAGAGGCCAGACTGAGATGGTTTGGACATGGAGCTCACAGCTCCAGGGTCCCAGTTCTGTCGGTTCTGTCTGGGTTTTCTGGTTTCCTCCCAGTTGACAAAAACATGCTGGGGAAGGCTACGCAAATCACCTGGCTGTTCAGTGTAGCAGTTCATGTTTGGTTCACGTCGTGAATTTGGGTCAATTCGGGATTGAATCGGTTTCTCATTGCAGTTGAACCTCTCGTATATGCAGCCGAGTTAGACTGAAGCTGTAATGAGCTTGAGCATGTTATTTTGGTACGTTTGCTGTTCTCCCTTGCACAAACAAAACACACCAAAGAGGAAATCACACCAGGGCTCGATTCGAACAGACTAAACACTGCATATATTATAACGCAGCTGGACTTACGAAAAAGAAGAAAAGCATGCGTAGATCACAGTTTGCCATAAACAAACACATTCAGTGGACTTTTGTACAAATACAGAAGTCTGAATAGGATTGTTTCAGAGTTTCCCACTGATGTGCTTGTGAGAAGAAAATGGCTTGGCTGTTCGTCAGGATGAGGCTGAGCATTTTATAATGCAGTGCAGAGACGCTGACCATAGACATCGAAATCATGGGACCTCTTGATTGTCCTGCAAAATGTTTTTCACAAACTCTTTTGAGAAGTTAGCCAGCTTTCTCATTCTTCAGTCAGTGCACATTAATAATAATTTTGCAGTGTAGCATCAGCCCCTGTAACAATGTTAAACGTGCTATAAATGTGTTATGTTTGAAATTTCACACTGGATAATCCTTTTTTTGAATATAAATAACACAAATTCAACTAAAATGAATGTGATGTTGTTGTAACAAAATTAGATTCTTTTAGATAGTCCTAAGATATAACAGATAAAAATGAGTTATTTTCATCTCACTTTTAAGGGTTAATAACATTTGCATTATAAGGCTGCACATCCAGAGAGCTCCAGCTCTTATGGTTTATCTTGCGTACATCTGTAATAATGAGTTACATTTAGGATGTAGAAGGTATTTCCTTATCTGTGTATCGTTTCCTCACTGCAGATTGACATTGAGGTTAACGGGTCACCAGTGGATCTGCACATGAAGCTGGGTGATAATGGGGAGGCTTTCTTCGTCCAGGAGACCCAGCGTGCTGATGTGAGTC
>JAQMCW010000001.1:14951273-14961559 GCA_030068335.1 Chrysichthys cranchii
GTGTACTTACTGCTGGTGAGGTCACTTCCTGTTTACAGCCTGTTTACTAGCTGAAGCGGAAGTGGTGTACACCGCCAATGTGTATTCATCTGCTGATCACATGGCTGATGGGGACAGGTATAGGTCAGTGATTAAGACGTTGCTCTACTGTTTGGAAGGTCTTGAGTTCAAATCCAAGCACCGCCAAGCTGCCTCTGCTGGGCCTTTGAGTAAGGCCCTTAACCTCAACTGCTCATTTGTATAAAGGAGATAGATGTAAGTTGCTCTGGATAAAGGCGTCGGCCAAATGACTGTAATGTAATGATGAAATATAGCGCATACTGTTTTATTTCAATTTAAATGTTCTTTTAATGTTTGAATTAACTTTTTTTTTTAAATTATATTTTATATTCCAGAGTCCCGCGAATGCCAAAAAAAAAAAGCCACGAATCAAAATTTGAAAATCTGCGATGCACCGAACCCGCGATAGGTGAACCGCGATATCGCGGGGGTTCTCTGTATAGTGAATATCGAAAATATCCTTGTTCTCTTTTAGAGTAGCTGACACGTGTTCCTAGACAAAAGGTGGTATATTTTCTTTACTACTTCTAAGAAAATACATTTAGCTGATTTTGGACTCTTAGATTAGTAGGTTAGGTTATTCTCTATGCTGCCTGCTCAATAAAAGATCGTACACATGATAACTAACTACAGCCTGCTCATTTCTGTTCAAGAGCAAATTACTCTTGGCAAGTTCTGTATACAAATGCGGGCACCCCGAAGGCTTGGTCTTTGTGTATGTGTTTTAAGTTGAACCAAACTGATCACACCCCATACCTTTTGTTTCAGATCTGAAGTGTGTGAGATCCCAGATCAACGGCTCATAATTAGCATTCCTTCAACCCTGCACTCTCAAAAGCCAGCTCTGGCAGGTATGATGAACCTTTGTCAGGTTGATCTACAACTGTCTGTGTGTAAAGTCTACACATAATACCAGATGCCAATCAAATGGCATGTGAGAAAAGCTCGAGTATAATGAGTCCCAGTGACCCCTGAGTAAGGTATTTGGCTGGTTCGTACAGGGAAAACTGTTTTAACTATCTGAGGTAAGGGTCTGTCTTGGGTGTAAGCATTGCATCAGATAGCTAGATTAATATTCATGGAAGCAGAAGGTTTTCCCAAGGATTGTGTGTGTGAGATATGAACAAAAACAAGGGTCAGTGTGATTCATTTTGTTGGATCGGGTCACATACAAGACCAATACATACAGTTAGTGAAGGTGGCAATGATGTCTATTCTCACACACACACACACACACACTATATATATATATATATATATATATATATAAAAGCTAGGTGCTAAAAAAGGTACCAAAATGCACATTGCTTGTCATGTTGATTAGACACTGTTGGCTCAATAACCTCTATGGTATCCCGTCATGAATTTCACTCAATTTTAAAGTCTGTTTAAATTCTGGACTCGAAGCAAAATCTCCTAGGGAAGAGTTTGAGTGACAGAACTACGCTCCAGTGTCCATCTTGTCTGAAATTAGATGAACGTTCGCATTTCCCCTTCAGAGTGAAATGGTGCTTGAACAGAGTGTGTATTCAGTTCACTGCCTTACAGTTTTAACTGATTGGAGCAGGTAAGTTTTACCTACGTTTAAAGATTTTTTTTTTATGCAGATTTTGTCTTTGCATCAAAGTTTCAGCGGAAAAGAGCAAATGTCATAGGGAAATGTGTTACATATCATTAAACAGTATTAATAAGAGATTTATCTTTTTCGATTACAAACCCAATGAAAAATGAAACAAAGAGAACTGCAACCAGTTGTCCAAGGTGCTTAGAACCTATCAGAAATCTCCTTTTATAATATTACGACAGTATAATCGAGAGAAATTAGACATTTTAATGGAAAATTATATATTCATCTTGTTTTTTAATAGTAATTGTTTGGCTATATTCTGATTTCTAGAAATGGTTATTATACTATATAAAGTTATTTTTCCCCATTTCTTATTACAAAAAATGACAAATTTGAAGTAAAATCCAAGAATGCGTTATATGGACCTCACATTCTTGGCTAATTTCATTCAACTGGTAACACATGCTGTGTTCCAGTATCCATATTTTCTGTCCTTACTATGCTTAGTTTGAGTACGTAGGGCGTTCCCATTACGATTGCGGTGAAAATAAGTGTACTGAAAGGACCCGGATGGTGCCCTCATAACGGTCAAATCTTGGAGTGTGGAACAATGTACACTTTTCGCACTCAATGGCCACCATCTTAGCTACGTAGCAAAGGAGGTGGACCCAACTCGGCTCGAAAACTAAAAGAAAAATGGCTGCCGGAACGGATTTTCCACAGAGCCTGCATTAGTGGAGTCATTTTGCAAGCTAGAAATCTGTGAAGGGTTAAAATTCTGTTCACTGTTCAAAGTCGGGGATGATTTTTGGCGGGCTGACGAGCCGCGGTAGCAGTAATTTCCGGTAAGTGCACCATAGAGTAGGCGATTTGGAACAACACTTACCTACTGAAATCTGTTCACTTAGTAAGTGTGGACAGTGTACTACGTGTAAATGTACTCATGAAAGTATTGATATTGGAACGCAGCCACAGTACTAATAACTGTCATTACTTAAGGCCTAATATCCTAATTAAGATGCTGACATAATGAGCAGATCTATATGACTTTACCATATTAATGAGGAAACTGGAATAATGTCCTCGGAGTGGACCCTGTTATATTTTTAACACGCTTTCTCTTCTTTATTCTGTTACAGCTGTGTTGAAGCCATACATCAGACCTAACGCTAAGTGTCTGGAAATGTTTGCTCGAAGTCTTCAGCCGGATTGGACAAGCTGGGGCAATGAGGTCATCAAATTTCAGCACCACAGCTATTTCACCACACAGAGGGTGGAGTGTGCACGTGATACTTTTACTGAGATAACAGACGCGGATCAACAGATAGACACTAGAATAATCCACAAATCTGCTCGTCTGTGAACCTAAGAAATATTTTAGAAATATAAACCACTTCATATTTATTTTTGTTAATGGAAAACAGCATTGATATTAAACAAGTGTTTTTCCCCACAATACCTTACCTATCATTGCTTCATTTCCTTCTTCTGTTTGGAGTGAATTACTGCTGGTCTTTAAACTAATTTAAGTGTACACTGTGCATGCTTGTATGCCCTGATGTCCTGATGCAGGTGCAGTTATATTAGTAACTGAAAGGATTAATCTTCAGGTTTTTAACAGATATAGGGGTGTGTAGCATTGTTAACCCATTGCCCTCAGCCAGAACAAATAGCATGGGAGATTTCACCATTAGGTTTCTCACTCTGTACAGGTAACTATTTGCATGACTTTGCGATGGATTTCAGAGCATCTTCTCTAGCCCCAGTGTGAATATACATCCCTGTTGCATGTGTGCTTCCTGCACTTATTCACACACACACCCTCACATATGCTCAACTTCCTGCTCAGAGTGAGGAAAAAACATAATTAAGTCATCACACCTAAAATACAGGCATGCCTCATCAACCATCACAGTTTCGGCCCATCCCTAAGTCGCCCCCTCCCACTGCAGGCTCCTGCTAAACCCATCTGCTACATGCTCATTCAGGGGATTTATACATCAGTCAAAGAGTGGCATCAAAAACTAATTTGATGTGCTAAAAAAATGATATGGCATTACTTGACTTTATGACTTTATGGCAAAGTAGGTTTAATGATGTTGATGAAGGGACCGTTAATCCATCTTCGTGGTGTTTGGCTCTATCTGCTGGCCACCCAGTGCACAACTGATCTCATTATTAGAGCTGTGAGACCAGCAATCATTCACTTTCATCCAGTATAATAAGAAGTACACATATACATATGCTCTATTTTACAGTCAGGACTACCTATTTGAACACTATAACCATAGTTAGGCAATTAGTACTATATATCGTATGCATGCCTGTTCCCTTTGTAACAATTAACTCGTAATATTTTATGAGCTGTTTTTCTGTTTTTCTCTAATGTGAACCTGATATTGAAGCTGACGGTCCATTTGTTAAAATGTCTAATACAACAGGCCAGGAGCTATAGGTAATATTCACATCAGTCATCAGAATGGGAGGAAATGTGATCTCTGTGATTTTGACCATGGCATGATTGTTGGTGCCAGATGGGCTGGTTTGAGAATTTCTCTAACTGTTAATCTCCTGGGATTTTCACACACAAGCCTCTGGAGTTTACTCCGAATGGTGCAATAAAGAAAAGACATCCAGAGAGCGGCGGTTCTGCAGATGGATGGCCAGACTGGTTTGAGCTGACAGTAACTCGGATATATTCTCACAGAGCAAAGGTGATCATTTTGTTTTAATGTCCACTTTACATTTATAAGCACGTAAACCTGACTGCACTGCATTGTATTGCGTTCTGGGTTCTGCTTCTAAGGTCTGCACTATTGATTGCTTTATTTTCAAGAGGATCATCAAGAAACCTCTCTTCAACTTTTAGGAATAGGTGTAATTGTATAGGAATGACTTTTGAGATGCATGTGGAAGACAGTGTTGTAATGTGTAAGAGAAAGATGCCTTACAAACCCCTATCTAACAAGGTCAATCAGTATCTGTAGAATTTCAGTATCCGTGTGTAATCGATTTGTAATGTTTCTTTTTACTATCTAACCACTTATGACGAGTTCAAATGAAATGAAATGGTCTCAGTGCATTGAAACACACACATTCGTACACTGGTTTGCAGTCTTATTGATCTGATTGAGCGTGTGTAGGCATGTGTCCCTGTTGGCGTGGTGATGGCGAAAGCACCAGCTCTTCTGTGGTTTCAAAACTAAATGCATTGGACAAAACAGACACCTACTTAGCTTTTGTGCGTTTCTAAGGAAACGCCTATACAGAATCTCCCCACTTGTGCTGTGACATTCCCCAGTGGACTACACCCACGCAAGCCATATTGACCCAGTCATTGTCCTATACTGTCCACTTGACTTTGTTTCTGACTTCGAGCCCCATGAAAGCAATATCCTTTCTTTTTCCTTTTTGGTAAAAAAAAAAAAAAAAAGTTTCTCTCCATTTCCAATTTGTTTCCATCACGCAAACACACAAATAGTTCAGGAGGTGCTGGGGCATGTACACAATAAACTTAACAAATAAGAAACTAATGGAATCAACCTGCACAGGTTAGCCGCAGTTTCATAGTAATGTATTCTCATATGTCCTTGAGTACCCTGACAGATGTGTTAATAAAAAGGTATTATTATTATTATTATTTTTATTATGCTGATTAGTATTACACAGTTTCACTCAGTTTTACTCATCATGTAGGGTAATGTACTTTTTCACAGTATACGTAGAAAAACTAGACTGTTCTGAAGGTTATACATACTAGCGACATATTGGGTGACGGACAATGCTTAAAGAAGGAATAAATACGGGGGAGAAAAAGGTTATTTTTAAAAACCCATCCACAATTCCTGGATCGTTTGGCAGATTGCAGAGTCTTAGATCAACCGTGGTCAGATTGACAGAAAATGATAGGTGTCCTCTAGGACAGTGGACAGAGGAACGAGAAATTGATACAAGCCTTTGAAACAGTGGTTTGTCTCTGATTTCCCAGTTGATCATGAGAAAAGAGTAGAAGGAGAAGGTAGAAAACCATCTAATCACTATAGTCCCAGTAGTGCTCCTATACCTTTGTATGTGCGTGCATTCACTGTAAAGGCTTCTGTAATGGTATCGGGAAAGTTCACTGATGTAAACCTCATCTGGGAATTCTCTACTCTCTAGCGTTCTCCAGCATGTGTGTGTATGATGGATAATGGATGAAACAGACTTCATAAGAGACATAAATAAACTGTCAATGGGGGGAATATGTTTCAGGATTTGACCAAACAGTTTATTTTTGCTTTCTGTTGGACAAAATGGGAACAGTGGAATAAAACTGTCCAGAAAGCCCGGTCTTGAAGTGTTTCGTCAAGATTCACAGGGAAATCAGGGTCTATGCATGTTGTCGTACCAAAAGGGGAAATTGTACACATGGACCTCAGTCCAACATAATTCTTTCACTCATTTCATTTAACTTTGAAGTACTGTTTTCCTATTCATCTAAAAGCATACTATTTAGTAACTACTATAATCTATGCAGCATCAACGGTTAAGACAGATCCCAGAAGATCCTAGAACTCGGTAAATCTATTTAAAAATTGCTGCTGAAACAGAAGAGCAGTAATGATATATATAGTACATGGTCTGTGATGTAGGTTATGCAAATACAGAAAAATGAAATGAAAGAGCAGGTTTATCTGTAGTGAAATCTGATCTCTCTGACAAAACGTGCTCCATCATAAACTCGGGATTTAAATAAAGACAATCTCAAATTCATCTCACATCATTAGTGTCTGAAGTGATGTGGAGATGAGAATTCAGTGTGTGCATGTGTTTCTGTCAGATCTTAGTTTCTGTCAGAAGATCTGTCAGTGGACAGGTGGACAAGGCGACGTGATATCATTTGTAATAGGCCCATAAACGTGCTGACCGACAGGAGGCAAAATCTGATGAGCTGACTCATTCACAGTTTGATGCTTCTGTTCACAGTTTTTCTCAATTTCTACAAAACACGCACACACACACACACACACCCATAATCTCGTGAATGTAATTGTTTGTTAAACTGCATTTTTTTTATCACAAAATCATTTATACGGGTACCATAAATGAAATAAACAATTTAGTGTGTACAAAAGGGTGGTGAGAATATTACCTGTTGCGTATTAAAATCTTCATGAAAGTGGGGCGGTTTTGGTCAAATAATACATTAGTGTATGCTGGTGATGATGGGCATATCTGTTATTATTGTTATTATTATTATTATTATTAGTAGTAGTAGTAGTAATAGTAGTATTTGCTTAATATCTGTTCTTTCTGGATTAACCTCACATGGTCACCAAAATATATTTTAATATCCTTCATATTACTTTATCTTTTTAGATCTGTAGTTTTAGGTATAAATATGCATGTAAGAAATATTGCACAGCACCCTGTTTGTTGAAAGATAATACGATCGATCTCTTTATGCTTCATCTTGCCTCTAGGGGTGCACAAGCTGCATGCAGCTATGGTTTTCAACCGGATTGAGGAATTCTGATGAACGAAGATGCAGCAAATATGAGTTTTCATGAACATGCACCATATAAACAGACTAAGTATATTGCAGTATTCATAGCTGTCCTTTTTAAGTCAGGTTATAGGTGTAACATTAAATAATGACAGAATGTAGGAATGTGTATTTTTTAAATATTTAAAAACAAAATATGTCATGAATGATTTTCTTAACCATGAATGGATGAAAAAAGAGAGATGTTTTCTACTGCACTCTCTCCTCCAGCCTTTATCTCTTACTCGCCCTACCTCCGTCTGACTGTCTACAAGTTTCTTTTCCTCCTCAATGCCATCATGTAAGGCTCTGTGGGTTGACCTTCACAGAGGCATCACTTATTCAGTCATTTTCTGAAGCCTTTTCTAACTCCCAAACCCCTCGGCCCCCCTCCCCTGGACTGCTGTCAATTGCCTGCATCATTTTAATAAAAAAGTGCAAATTCCACTGACAATTTTCCACACACATATACAGAACATACTTTTGCATACCAACTTACATTAAAGTGTCAGATAGTAGCTAGCGGAAAGGTCCTTATAATCTGCTAAAAAAAAAAACAAAACTGCAGTTACAGCTACAATAAAGGACAGAGCGGTGATGGAACAAATATGATTTGAAGTCATGCTGGCAAAATGACACCACAGCTCCGATTAGTCTCTCTTGAATTATAGTGCCATGGGTGCCGTGGGCTAGTTTACCAATTACGTTTTAATGAGGTGTTTAATGCTAGAACGGTATGTAAGACACATAAATAAGACACATGGCATACATACTGTAAATAAGAGCTTTCTTTTCAAGAGAGATTATTTTTCTGAAATATTTTATAGGGCTGAAGAATACAATGAAAATGACCCATGATTTTTTTTTTTTACTGTTATGATTTTTTTTCTTATTGATTTCTTTAGCTATATAACATTTTCTGAATTTCTCAGTCATGCTTGCCAAGCTGATCCGGTTCTACCAAACTCTTCATCATCAGCCAAATGCAATAGGAGACTAATTTGGAAACAGCACCCCTTGTAACTTTTTTAAAAATGTTATTTCTCTTTTTCACTCTGCCATACGCTTACATTTATTTTTTCTCTCGAATTTTTAGTTGTGTTCTGTTTCCACTTTTATCTCCATGTCATCTTTTTTTGTTTTTACCAGTGGCAAGCCGTGCATTTCAGACCGAGGCCTTCAGTAGTCGCCCCCGCTCTTCCATCGCAACACCCAACTCTGAATGTACTTAGAGATTTGCAAAATGTGCTTCACTAATTGCCACTTAGTGCATACACATTAAGAAATGAAACGCTGTTGTGGCCAAAGGCATTAATGTTGTGGAGTTTTGAGGCTATGTTACGGGAATGAGGTTAGTACTTGAGAACTGCATTTAGGCAATTGAAAAAGAATTATGTTTATATCAATCACTTTTATGCTCACGCAAGACCTACACCAGCCTACCACTAGCAAACCCAATGTAGTCGGATATTTCGGGGAGTCCCTCTTAAAACTACAAAACCTATCTGCCATTAACTTGATTTTTTAAGGGAAATATTTCAAAAATATATTTAACGAATGTGTACTGGTTAGCACTGTGACCTCACAAGAAGAACGTCCTGGGTTTGATCCCCGGGTCAACCATTCCCAGGTTTACATCCATGGGTGGAGTTTGCATGTTCTCCACATTGGCTGCATAGATGTCCTCTGGGTACTCCGGTTTCCTCCGGTTTTACCCATAGGCGTGCATGGTCATGCGGTACAAGACTGAAGACCTTGATTGGGCTTTAACACCTCACCCCTTCCGTGAATCAGCAAACTCCACATACTCAATATGCTGAGGATGTTGTACCATAGAGTCAGGATTACGACTGTTGTTGGATGATGATAAATAATTTACCCAAGGTAAACTGTGTCAAAGAGAGTAGAGAGTGCAATTTGATTTTGAATTATATATTAATTGCTCCTTGTGTCAGACAAACTCAGTGGAGACAAATGCTGGTTTAAAAAACAAAGTGTGAGATGTTTTAACAAACTGGCAAACAATATAAACCTGGACAAAAGGATAGTACTACACTAGAGCAAAGGGTCAAAACTAAAAAGCGTAACAAGGCAACTGAGCATGTTACCAAAGAACCATACACACCAGGGCATATATACAAAGTAATCATGAAATTAACAATGTTTGTGTTAATAGAAAGTTAAATGGGAAATGGGAATGATCGTATGAGATTGGAGAAGTAAGTGCAGTCGGAGGGAGAAATTTTGGAGTTGGAGTTCCCATAAAAGAAAGTGGATCATTCGAAGAGTCAGCAGGCATCTGTGGGTGAGGAGTCCCAATGGTCTCTGAGTGGTTGATATCTGAAATGCACTGAAATGGTGTCAAGCTTGTAGAGGAATGGGTTATTGAATTCTGTGTAATCGCTGCCTACATAATGAAACAGGACTACTCGACTTGTTGATCATAACAACTGACTCTAAGAAGTTCCTGTTTAACCCTTTCACATTGGCCATTAGATTGGAGATGAAATCCCAATGTCTGATTAATGTAAAAAAAAAAAAAAAAAACCCCAACAAGCTTCTTTTTCTTTTAAGTCAATTTTCTATTGACTTAAAACAGTACAGCAGGAGAATTTTATGGGAGAAAAATGCAACTTTGGTACAACTTGGGAGACAGCCAAGGGAGCATTCGCCAGACCATACAGCAAAACCACACATACATAGTATCTGTTGTTTGTAATAAACACAGTCTTCACTTTGTCCCTTTCCCTTTCAAGTTATACATAGAGAGAGAGAGAGAGAGAGTGTGTAATTATTCATCCCTGGGTGGAAATTGCACAGTCACAAATCACAAATATCACAGGCATTCACACACAAAACACACATCAAGACACAAAGACATGATGCAGGCACAAGACCCATATAAGGCTATAATAAAATAATAATAAAAGAAATCGGGTGGCACGGTGGCTGAGTGGTTAGCACTGTCACCTCACAGTGAGGAGGTCCTGGGTTCGAGCCCCGGGTTCGGCACAAGTGCCTTGTGGAGTTTGCATGTTCTCCCGGTGTTCGCGTGGGATTCCTCTGGGTATTCCAGTTTCCTCCCACAGTCCAAAGACATGCACAGAGGGGATTAGGCTAATTGGCGACTCTAAA
>JAQMCW010000001.1:15010826-15022368 GCA_030068335.1 Chrysichthys cranchii
CACCTAGACAAGCATCAGAACTTCTGGAAAAAAGTCATTTGGAGTGATGAGACCAAAATTGAACTTTATGGTCACAAACATAGACTCTGTGTTTGGAGAGGAGCCAACAAGGCCTATGATGAAAAGTACACCATCCCTATGGTGAAACATGGAGGTGGATCTCTGATGTTTTGGGGGTCAGCTCTAGATTGCAGCATGAGACAAATCCTTGAACATGGGTTTTCGTTGGTTGAATGGTCCAGGGTTTTCCATGATGCCAATCGTTAGAATAAAGGGGTTTCCTGCGGGAGACAACCAATGAGAGGAACATATTTTTGTTACCCATTTATTATGAGTTTTCCAATATCATTCATTTTTGCATGATGTTTCCTGTATCTCACCTATTATGAAGTGTGGGTAGTGAGATTTTCCCCAATATAGTGCGGTGGTGGGATGACTAAAACATGCACATTCAGATGGACTCGGCAGTCACACAACAATGTTGTCATGTCTCAACTTAAGTAAAAACCTCATTGGACTTCATTTTGGATTCTCTGTGACTTCCGCTAGCAGCTTACAATACAGACCATAGCAAACATCTATATCAGAAAGTTACATTAATAATGACATTATGACCTCTTTGATCCTTGTAGAGGACCAGATGCTGAAGGAAGGGTATCCAGCCTACACCACATCTTGTGCCTGGCTAGGATATTCAGATGAACAGCTCACACAGGTGTGTGTGTGTTTTGATCATTGCCTAATGAGAAACAGTGCAGAATAAAAAATGCAAGTGTGCATATGTAGTCAGGTTAATTATACTTGTGTATGTGTGTGTAGCTGTGTTCTGCTGCACTAGGTGAAGGATGGACCAGGTTTAAAGTGAAGGTAGGCGCGGACTTGCAGGACGACATTCGCAGGTGCAGGCTCATTCGCAACATGATCGGCCCAGAAAACACGCTGGTAAATGCCAACATTCTGAATCTAAACCAGATACTAGTACTGTAATTTGCTCATGTCCAGAATGCAGGCCAAGTCTGATTTATTTCACAAATTTTAGTTGGTTATTTCGAAATATGGTTGGTTCTCTGCATACCAAATTATAAGTGACTAAATCTGATTACTTTGTTCAGTCTGCAGGGTCATCTGCTCTTACAGCCACTATGCTTGTTATAGTATAGTAATAATACAGGGATATGCATGCATTTAGTGCTGAGGAAGTAAAAGAAATCAATGTGGAGATTTCACTCTGGATTTGAAACCTCACATGCCTTCAAACATTGCATTAGCATGTGGCTTGGATAAAAGTTTGGTATTTAATCACATTTGATTATTAATTAGCCTGATATTTTATGCTGAACAGTCAGAATGTTAATTGAATAGAATCTACAGTATATGAAACTTACCACAAAAGGTGCCGTTTCCTTCTTCTGCAAAGAAAATCACGGGACGGAAATATCATTTAAATTCGATTCAATGCAATTTTACTTGTATAGCACTTTTAACAGTGGACATTGTCCCAAAGCAGCTTCACAGTATATAGAGTCCAATTAAAATCTTATTAATCTATAAACATATCTATAAGTGTATATATAAACATACAGATATATCCCATATATATATCCCTGATGAGCAAGCCTGTGGCGACAGTGGCCAAGAAAAACTCCCTGAGATGACAAGAGGAAGAAACCTTGAGAGGAACCAGACTCAAAGGGGAACCCATCCTCATTTGGGTGATAAATTTAAACATTTAACATTTAAAAAACGAATGAAAAGAAAAATTGTTTCAGTGCAGAAATATTTCTCATGCCAATGGTACCCTTATTCACTATATGCTCTCCCTACATAAAACATTGAAATTTGAACCAACAGCCATCCATCCATTCATTCATTATCTCCATGGCTTATCTGTTAAGGGTTATGGGGAAGCTGGAGCCAATCCAAGCTGACCTTGAGTGAGAGGTGGGGTACACCATGGGCATGTCTCCAAACTATCACAGGGCTAGCACAGAAATGAACAACCATTAACACTTACATTCACACCTATGAGCAATTTAAAGCAGGCAGTTGACCTAATCTGCATGTCTTTTGACTATGGGAGGAAACAAGAGTGCCCAGAGGAAACCCACACAGGCACAAGTGCCAACTTTGTACAGAAAGGCCCCAGTTGGACGCCATGTTGGATCCCAGAACTTTCTTTCTGTAAGGCGACAGTGTTAAGCACTGCACCACTGTGCAGCCTAAACCAACAGCCATTTTTTGGATTATGTTTTATATCAAGGTAATGTCCAAGACAAGGTAGTGATGCTTGTGGGTGTCATCTGACCTGTCTTTGTGGTACTTTTTTGTTCCTGTGAACTGAATGATTAAAAAAAATAACAACAACAACGGGTGTGCCTGTTCAAAAAACATTCTTCAAGTATTATTGAACACACATGTGACCCAGTCCAACAGTATGAATCACCGTGACCCTTCTTTTTGTTTATATGACACACATATTTCTCTTACAATCTTTGTGAAGACCACCTGTTGACATTATTAGTGCAAATAACAATGCAATGCTAATACCTAACTCTGACGTTGGACAGTTTACAGTTTTCCCTGTGAGAATCAGTCAAACATCCCCACAAGGGTCACCATGACTCGTTTTGCTGGATCGGTTACATACAAGAGTGACTTGAATCAAAGTGAAAGAAGTCCGATGTTGTGGATTGTATAGACTGCAGAAAACCTCTCCTGCACCAAGAGCTGCCTGTCTAAACAGAGACTCTGTGATTGAAATGGTTCACTGACTTGTGACCTGCTACTGTTAGATGATTGACGCCAACCAACGGTGGGATGTCAGTGATGCCATTTCTTGGGTAAGCAGACTGGCAGAGTTCTGTCCACTGTGGATTGAAGAACCCACCTCTCCCGATGACATCCTTGGACATGCTGCCATCTCACAGGTAATCAATAAGTGTCAGCATGTGTGTGTGGGAATAGCAATGAGAGTGTCTGTTATTGATTTCAACCATATTCTTTATATGGCCTCAGATATAATGACTAACATTCTTATCTATGTTTCAGGCTCTTGCACCTTTGGGTATTGGAGTCGCCACAGGAGAACAGGTTGGCGAATGTGATTGAACCCTTGTACGTTGTGTGTGAACGTAAATTAGAAGGATTAATTATATGTATTTTTTTGTGTCAGTGCCATAACAGGGTGATGTTTAAGCAGTTTCTGCAAGCCTCTGCTCTGCAGTTTGTTCAGATTGACAGCTGTAGGGTGGGCAGCGTCAACGAAAACCTTGCCATCATATTAATGGCTGCTAAGTTTAAAGGTGAGATCTGTACATAGGTGGGGTTTCGAATTTGTTTTGGGCTTTCAATAGTTGCTTGCTTGTTTTAGCTCTTATTTAATCCATGGTTCTTAATAGATTTGTGAAATTTTATCCTTTGCAAGTTCCTGTATGTCCTCATGCTGGTGGTGTGGGACTTTGCGAGCTTGTTCAGCATCTCATTCTGTTTGACTATATCTCAGTGTCAGCCAGTTTGGACAACAGGTGAGTGAAAGTCATTAATGAAGGTAAGATAAAGACCTGGGCTTAATCTATAAACCTTTGCATAGGCAAAAATATTGACTAAGTATACCTTGGAATCAACATCTGTGCAGTTTCCCTTTAAAATAGGGCTACTTTTAAATTCTAGCTGTGAGTTTTGTTTTTAGCTGTGGGTTGGTGGATAGTTAGCTAAACTACAAGTTCTCAGTGTAGTGGGCATAATGTAGTAATTTTCAGAAGTATCAGTAGAAACAGAATTGTATAAATCCTAAATGCATCTGCATGTTGATCTAAAAGGTGCAACATTACTGAAATGTGTGCTTAAACAATGTTTAAAAAGGCTTTTGAAATTTAGCATACTATTAATACCCACATTGTTCTACATGAAAGGATGTGTGAATATGTGGACCACCTTCATGAGCACTTCAAAAGTCCTACCGTAATCAGAAATGCATGCTACATTCCTCCTAAGGTGAGTCAACATTTGAGTATAAGACAGCAAACTTATGGTGAGTCAGCCACTTAAAATTTGCAAAGAAACATCTTGAAATTGTTATGCACAACAGATGGGAATTAATTTGTGATTAGCATAATGCACGTGTGATTCAGATCCAAATTGTTAGCTCACTGTTACTTTTAGGTTACACTGATTTATTCATAGATGTTTTTAATATTCAAATCGAGTTTCTGCGTTGTTTATGGCTCATGGCTGGTTTGGGTCTCATTAGGATCCTGGATTCTCGTGCGAGATGTGGGAGGCATCAGTGCAGAAACATCAGTTTCCTCACGGAGAGGTGTGGACACACATTTTGGGGCAGAAAGACTCACCAAGATTCTGAGTAACTGCTGATAACAAAACATCAAATAACAAACAGCAAAGCCTTTATTTTGGCTGATCAGATTTCCTCAATAAGCAAAGAATTCATGTTTTAAAAGTACTAAATACTGTGAATAGTTTTTGATAGAAATTGGATTTTATTTGATTGATATTTTCTATCTGTTAATTACTTGATGGGAATAAGGGACATTTGAATTAACTCATGAAGGAGATACACTTTTTAAAGTGATCTACTTATTTCTACTTATGAATGTCATATTAAACTGCACTCTAATCCTGTTTACTCTCAAACCATCACATTAACCATGCTGATAATGACATTTTTCACATTTACCCATTATTAAATACTACCAAAATCTAACACTTAAATTTCACATGGAGTGTTTATTTAGATCTTTATATTAAAACAAGCAACTCAAAAAATTAAAATAACAGCTCAACATACACATATTTACAAGTGGCTTTTTAACAAAGTTACACTAAATGAAACTTACAAAAAAGGTTGTGGTGTTTAAACCGCCATCTGCATCTTGATTGTAGGGTATGGATTATAGTCACATATCTCAAAATCCTCAGCTTTAAAATCATCAATGCGTTCCACATTGCGAAGGATCTTCAGTTTCGGGAAAGGACGCGGCTCCCTCTGAAGCTATGGAGGGGAAACAGA
Organism: Chrysichthys cranchii; assembly: GCA_030068335.1. Classification (NCBI taxonomy): domain Eukaryota; kingdom Metazoa; phylum Chordata; class Actinopteri; order Siluriformes; family Claroteidae; genus Chrysichthys; species Chrysichthys cranchii. The sequence continues at coordinate 15,015,853 of JAQMCW010000001.1, forward strand.
AAATGTGAACATGAGCCAATATGTGGGCTGGTTATGTGCAGACGCTTTAATATAATAATATCCACCTCACCTGCACTTTTAGAGGCTCGATGTGGTTGAGGTAGATATGGGCATCACCAAGAGTGTGTACAAAATCACCAGGCTGAGGCAAAGATGATATAAAAATAAAATAAACAAAATGCAGAGCATGTACTACAGGAGCATTCGTTAGGACTCGTCAGGTTCAAATCATTTAATGTGTCATGATGCACAAGTGAGGAGACAGAAACTGGCCAAAAGGATTAAAGTGAGAGTAACACCATAGGCAAAAGTGCAGAAACGACTGAAAAAAATATATATAGGTTTTTATATGGTTGACTATAATTAAGATTAAGGTTTGTTGGCATACATTATTCAGGAAACTTCTTCGCTGCTAAAGTGGCAGGAAGTACTATGGCTTCCTCAAAATATACATAGTGCATTTTGCTATATTTCTTAATCAAATCAACATGTGTAAAAATCTTAGCATATTAGTCGAAGGGTTTTAATCCAGTACACTGATAATGTATACCTAGAAAAATCAGAATGCAAGTTATTTATGTTCTGTGTGTGTTTTTACCTTGAGCCCCGTGATGTGAGCGATCATGTATGTGAGTAGGGCATAACTCGCAATGTTGAAGGGGACACCCAGGCCAATGTCTCCTGAACGCTGGTATAACTGACATGACAACTCGCCATTGGAGACGTAAAATTGGCATAAAGCATGGCAGGGTGGAAGAGCCATCAGGGGCAGATCTGAGAAGAGGAAAGGATAAAGAAAAAAAGAAGTAAATAAAAATTTTATTAAATGATGACCATCAAAATTGGGAATAAAGCAATTTCCATTTTTTAATCTCGGTACAGAAAACCCATATGAGGAAATAGTAAATGCTGCTTTTGGTAAATGGTGCATTTGTGAATATATGTGATACTGCACTCATGTTACGTCAGGTCAGAGCAAGTTTCCCTGCCTCAAAGAAGTCTTTATAAAAAATAAAATAAAATAAAAAAAACACTCCAAGTACCCAAGGAAATGTAGAGTATACTGACTGGAAATAAATATATAATGAGATGTTTATAACATCAATTGGTTAAACTCTGTGCATTACATTATCATTAGCCAAATCCACCAAGGTCCTTAAGCGACTGAAAATTGTTCCCCAAGAACAAGGCACTCTGTTTGATCCCTTGCTCGGAGACTATATAAAATGTAGAAATCACCATGTTAAACCACTTCTTCCCTACAATCTTTCCTGACTTTCTGGTGTTTTTGTTGTTTTTTTTTTTAAATCGTAACTGAATTTCCTGAAAGCTTTTAGTAATTTTAACAAGTGGAACTTAATGCCTTCACAGACATTTTTACAATGAAAAAAATGAACATTAATTTTTCCAAAATCTAAAAGCAAGTAGTATTCCAAACCTATTCTTTAGCGCTACGGATGAGATTCTATAATAAACTGAGAAAGGGTATGCTAACATCATCAGATGCTTCGACTGTGCTTCTATTCAATATACCACACGATCTACTCCGCATGGTTTGTACCTTTAGGATTCCAGGCACACATGATGATCCTTCGGTCCTCAGGATTTGACCTGATGGTGTCGATGACTTTCTGCAGCTGGTCAACACCTTGGCCTGAATAATCTGGTGATGAGAGTCAGAATACATCACATCACGATGTATAAACAAGCCATTGATAGTCATTAAACACAGCATTTTATGAAACGCACAGTTCGTCCTGTTTCATATCCTGATTATTTGCTCTTGCAGTCAGTGATGTGACAAAACTATTAAAATGATCAAACTGTCAACATCTTATACATTTTTTGAAAATGTTTCTTTAAAAGGACCTTTCTCAAAATAGCATGTAATATTACTGAACCAGATAGTTTGTAATGCCAATTTTACCTCCACACATTGTTAATGTGCTCTGTGTGCCTTATGTAGTTATAATTGCCAGATACTGTAGTGTTTTTATAGATACAACACCCACCAGTGTGCATGTCTTTATACTCTGCTCCAAAGTGTCTCCACTGGAAGCCATACACAGGGCCCAAGTCACCTTCCTCACGCTTCGTGAATCCATTCTTATCTAGAAACTCGCGTGAGCCGTTGGCATCCCAAATCTTCACTCCTTTATCTGAAAGCTCTTTTGCATTTGTTGAACCCTACAAGAAAGATCCATGTTGGTTTGCTGCCCTCTATTGGTAATTCCACCAGTTACATTTATGCAGATGTTAACATGCCAAAGTTAAACCAGTTTGACTGGTGAATGTACTATAAACTCCTGTTCAGTCATGCACGCTGAACGAACCTTAAGCAAAATCAGATTACAATTTTAGGTTTCATTTCTTAATATTACAGTTAAACCAGGGTGCAAGGTTCACATCTACCATGATATACAACAGACACTGAACTGGTACTGGTTGGCTACATTTGTGGGCTAAAAGCTGCTGTAGTCAATACATTATACAGTGAACCGCTGCAATATCATGGTTCACCTATCGCGGGTTCAGCGCATCACAGATTTTCACATTTTGATTTGCAGAATTTTCTGGCTTTTGCGGGATTCTTGAATATAAAATATAATTTAAAAAATATATTAATTCAAACATTAAAAGAACATTTAAATCGAAATAAAAAACAATATGCACTGTATTTCATCAGTGGATGAATACACAGTGGCGGTGTACGCCACTTCCGCTTCAGCTAGTAAACAGGAAGTGACCTCACCGGCAGTGAGTACGCATGTCGAATTTTATATGTTGTCAAAATTACACATGTTTAAGAGTGTAGAAAGTGTTTAAGAGTATAGGACGTGTGTATACGTGTGTGGAAAAGGTTAATAAATTAGTGAAAATGGTTTATAAAGCCTTAATATATATCTAAATAATAAAATAAATGTGACTACTTCGAGGATTTCACCTCTCGCGGGGGGCGCCGGAATGACTGTATTACTTTTCAGTTCAGATGTAGTTATTTAATTCAAGAGCAGTTTTTTTTTAAGATGGCTTTCATTTCTCTAAACCAACCTGTGAGAGTTGTAATAGGTCACTAATGGTTTAATTGATGGAGATGAGTAAGATTCAGAGGATTTTTTGGGACTTACTTATCCCACCACCATTTCCAGCCATGGGCAAAAAGCTCTGTCCCCGAAACTTATGGCGATGCAACTAGAATTATATCTGGAAAAGGTTTTTTGTGCAAGTTTTCATTCAAACCAAGTAGAAACCGAACCGGAGTCTGTTGAAAGCCAAGCTCAGCTGGATAAACAGGTGGACCCGGGTGTGATTGGATTGAATATTTGCACCCACATTGGTCCTTTATGGATAGGTTTGGACACGTCTGAACTAGAGTTAGCATGAAAACCAGAGTAACCGTTAGCAAAGTATGTCATGACATTGTTTTACAACTCTGTAAACATTGAAACTCATAATTTAGGAGGATGTCAAGAGGTGTGAGGGGCATGTTTATACAATGACAGACAAGAGGCCCAACATTCTGGACCAGAAGGCAGGTTTCCAAACTTTTTTTTTAAAGTTATATACCGTAATACACCTGTTTCGAGATAATGGCTTAAACTTTTTTCTTTTTCTGTCTACATATTTTTTCACATTATTAAGTAGATGTGGAAAATATTGACTATCGCACCTGTAAGTGTACATATCCATTTTGAAAAGCTGTAATACATGCAAAATTACCACAGGGGTTTAGATTTTCTCCAGATATACTTCAGATCATCATGAAATGCATCAATATGCACAGGATTATTAGTTATATTACATACAATTCTTAAAATATTCACTTCATTCCTTGCAGAAAACTTGCAGATGTACAATTCCTTGTAAAGGGTGCAGTCTAACCCAACACCTGTACATTGTAGTGATCACCACTACTGAAGGTCATCACCATGGACCGAAGGCTGCATTTTAAACCCACTAGAACTGCCTTTGTCATATTCTCAGAAATTATTGAGCAAATGGGCGACTAAGAAATCATTACTTACCTTTATGAACCACAATAACTCCTCCAAAATCCCCTTCCAGAAAACACGTTTGGTTGTTAGTAAAGGAAACTGATCTAAAAAAAGTCACATAATGGACATGGTATGGTTTAAGGGCCTGAGGCAAACTTGGCAGGAGCTCAAACACAATGTAAAGCTAACTACATAAGCACACATAATGCATCTGGAGCAAGCTAGTGATGGAAGAGTCGGCTCCCTCAGAAGAGTCGGCTCCCAAATGACTCTAAATTTATTATCACTCAGAGACTTCTATTTTATCCTAATTTAGCAATTATGAATATTTGTGCTGATAAGCAATTTTGCATTTAGCGCTTTCATAATAATCCTTATTTTTACGCATTTTTTCACGTTTCAAAATAAAAAAAAACACAGTTACTATTGTTTAACATTTTAATGAACCTCTGAACACACAATCACCGCAAACAAATCAAATAAATAAATCACTAAAATGCAGTCAGATGTTGCTTCTTTGTCGGTTTTGCTCATTTCTACACTTTTTCCCGACGCCCTTGCATTTAAATCCGGCTCCCATCTCTCTGTGGAACTGGTCTGTACCACTACACACACCCCCCTTCACATAATGGTATGATCCTAATCTGTCCATGCATGTCATTGGCCGTATAGTGTGCCTATCAAAATACAGCCCCGCCCCTGCCTGAATGGATTCTCAGCAGAACGGAGCAGGAGCGCCTGAAGAGTCGGCTCTCCTCAACCGCTACAAAGAATCGGCTCTTAGAGCCGGCTCGTTCGCGAGTGACACCTCACTGAAGCAAGCCTTTTGCACGATTATGCATGTTTACTAACCGGACCAAGCACTGAGTCTCAAATATCGATTTATATCCTGTACAAGTGCCCTAGGAGAAGTAATGGCTTCTCGACCCTGCTGTAGTGCACTATATATCTATAATAAACAGTTTGTGGTGTAGCCTTACGACAAGATCTCCATTATTATGTGGAAAAAGTAAATATTTGTGGTTTGAGGGAAAGCAAGTCTCTTTGGTTTTCTGCACCGAGGCTGAGAGTTAAGAGCTGCCCATGGTAAAGCCTAACTAAAACAAGTGTAAGCTGTGCCCCTGACCCACCTCGGAGGCTGTATCTGGCCTGTAAGCCGAACACAGAGAGGACTCCTGTTCCTGTGCGGTCGCCCTTGTTCACTCCGTGCTGCAGGATGTATTTGATCTGGTTCAGATATCCGGCTTCATCACAGAACAGAGAGAATGGAGCTGTCTCCTCGGCACTCTTCTCCTGCTCTGCTGCTGCTGCTGCTGCAGTACGCTCTCCGACCGTGTATACTTCACTGGTGGCTGGCATTATTGTCAGGAAAATAGTTCAAATGTTAGCGTTGGAAAATAATGCAATTTCCGAGCAGGTTGTGCACAAAGCGGCTGAAGCAGACTCCTGTGTGGGATTGAATCCTCGCGGGCTTTTCTTACTTTACGTTTCCTCATTGTCGGCAGACAGCGGGAAGCCTTCTGATTGGCCGGCTTGAAATCACGTGACGTGCATGGGCACGGCCTACTTCAGCGACTAATAATAATCTATCTATCTTCTATGTATATAAAATTCTTTTCGCGTTTGAAACGGAAATGACGTATGACCACATAACAGACGTGCGTATGAGTGGAAACAGCGTAACTAGCGCTTACATTTTAATCACTTCGTCTGTGGACGCCATTTTTATATCGTCTTTATGAATCGTTATTATTTGTGAGAGTTATTTTACTGATATTGAAAAGAAGTAAACACCTATTTGGTAAGTAATTATTTAAGAAAACTTTGATCTAAATATATAAAATTCTTTTCGCGTTTGAAACGGAAATGACGTACGACCGCTATTTGTTGAAAAATAAAATTGGTAATTAACAAACTTATTTTAGAAATACTGCATTTTATTTTTTTCCTCCTTGCACTCAGTGAGCGAAGCCATTGGGGAATCAGCTGGTAATAAACATAATAATCTCATGAGTTCCAAAAAAAAAAAAAACCTTTTCCAATATTTCCCCGTTGTTTTGAAGGCAATGGGCATGCTGAAAATACTTTTTTTTTTTTTTTTTTTTTTAAAGATTTTATTTCAAAGATATGAAGTGTCAACCACAGTGGACATCAGACGATAGTACAAACAAAACTCAATCAAGAAATACAAATGAGCTACATGGTAAATAAAATAAAGAATTCAAGATACATTTTATTAAAACAAAAAACAGAGAAACTACCTGTGTCATATGACAATGGTGTGTCAAAAACTAAAGACACACTCTGATTCCTAATGTATATGAGTGTGATGTAACATTCTGCCACTTAATCCTGTTCAGGGTCACGTGGGGAAGCTGGAGCCAATCCCAGCTGACCTCGGGCGAGAGCCGGGGTACACCCTGGCCAGGTCGCCAATCCATCAGAGGGCCAACACACAGAGACAGACAACCATTCACACTCACATTCACACCTACGGGCAATTTAGAGTAGCCAATTAGCC
>JAQMCW010000001.1:15125813-15139350 GCA_030068335.1 Chrysichthys cranchii
TATGTGCGTGTGTGTGTGTGGGTGTATATTATGGTGCTTTTGTCTGTGAAGCTCTGCAGTATAGAAATGATGTGACAAGTTTCACATTTAGCACAGAGACAGATGTTTAAAGGTCTCATTATCAACTGCCCTTGTTTGGGTGCATGTGTATTCGTATGCGTATGTGTATGTGTATTTGTGTGGTCATTAACTGTATCGGTGCCCAAACATTACATAAAACATACCACTAAGAATAATAATGAGTAGCCTGGATTTCCATTATATATCAGTGTGTGTGTGTGTGTGTGTGTGTGTGTGTGTGTGTGTGAAATAGGCACAAAACCACTAGCAGCTTGCAAGGAGGCGAGGAAAACGGAACTGATAAAAGGATGCAGCGATCGCATGGTACTAAGTGAAAGAAGCAGTCGAATGGAAAGATGTGTAGAGCGCTAGTGAGTGTGAAATGAAGTGAGAACACAGCAAGGTGGTTCAGTGAAGAGATGCTATTGGTAAGAGAAAGTGATATAATTGGTGGGAGAGGCAGGCAAGAATTGTAGCTTCAGTGCTCAATATTGATTACACTAAATGTGACTTCTATTAGCTGTTGAACACCCTTATCCCGCTGAAGTAGAGCTTAGAAAAAAATCTCCCAAAAGACTATGAAAGGTAAAGCAAGATGGAAACAACCAAGAGTAACAGAACAAGAGAAGATATAGTTTGGTATTATGGAAATCCTTGTGCTTATGTAAAGACTGGGAGAGAACAGTAATGGTAAATCTCTATGCCCCAGCCCTGTACATGGATAATCCCTAGTTTCTCTGTTTGTCGATGCTCACCACACATGCCTTATTTCCCCACCCCTTTGCATATATTTCTGCAGTTATACCTGTCTCATGTGTGGCAGCAGCTGCCAACTCCTCAGTCCCTAATTGGTGGTCTGGGGTTTTACATATTCCTATCTCTCCCACCTCAGTGTTGAGAGTTTCGACAAGCAACAAGGAGGAAGAATTATGGAAGTTTTCTCACCTCGCCTCACAGGATTCATTATCACCTTTCGAGGAGAATGGACCGATTTCGGCACTTTCTCTTCGGTCTCTTTGTTATTCCATCATTTCTGCCTGTGTTTTAGCTACCACTGAAGTTCCGATGGCTGTCTTTGATGTTGTTTCCATGGTTATATGAAGCTAAAATTAAGGGGCATGTTGTGATGCATCATGCAGTCAGGGGTGATCTAAATGGAGCTCCATGTGGACCCTCTCAACTCGACCTCAGACCAAGTCTTTAACAACAATGCAGTGAGTGTGAGACTGAGGCCTTTCCTGTGAATTGGAGTCTTCACATGGCCATGCACAAGTCACCCAAGAGCAAGAACGTCTCCTGGGTGAGTGTGGGTTGTCTAGATACGGCTAGGGTAGGGACTTGAAAGCGTGCGCGTGTGTGTGGGTGGGTGGGTGTGGGTGTGGGTGTGTGTGTTTGCGGTGTCACATGCTTCCTCAATTAGCAAACTCTAGAAGGAGATTTGAAGTGTCAGCTCAACAGATAGTAGATTTCGAGACAAAAGAGAGCGTTTTTAGAAAAAAATATGAAGGTATAAGTTCTTTTGATTGGAAACATATGATGTGGGTAGTTTTACAGAAACCTTCTGCCAATGTTCAGAGAGCATTCTCTCCAAGTTAGTGTTAGGGGAACAGTAATACAACCAAACAGGAACTTTCTTAACTTTAGGGAAGGTTCTATTGAAGTTCCCACAATGCAAACATTAGAAGAATGTTAGGAGAACGTTCCATAAACCAAAACATGCAACCAAAAACTAATGTTATATTTACATTAAAAAGAACTTTCCTGGCAAACCACAGGACAACCAAACAAACCTTCACATAACGTTCCTGTAACCAAAAAATTACGTTCCCCGGGCATTCTGGGAAGCAGAAATTGTTAGCTGAGATATATGTTTGGGTATTTTACCACTGCTAGTTTATCAGTCAAAACACTCCTCCAATTAGTAAGGATTAACATATGGAAAAATTAGGGGGAGTGCTCTGGTTTGGGTTTTTTTCCTTGACAAAATGTCCCCTAAACTGAATGTCTTTATGAACAGACTGGCAAATTTGCCTTCATGCTCTTAGATGTTCTCATATTGTTCTTTGATGAATGGCAAAGATTAAATAAGGGGTTTCCCAGCTTTTTGGGGAAAAGTCTTGAGCACACTAAATTTTTTTCTTAATTCCATATTTATTATATGAGACTACTGTAACAAGTTTATTATATTAGTAAGAGAAGTTACTAAAACCCACAGGAATAGTCCTTGCACTGACTTACTAGTCTAGTAGGAAGTGTTGTGTTTTTATAGGAACGTAGCCCATGCTGGGGTGGGTCATATGTGGGTCATCTGTGAAGCCAGTGTGAAGCAGAGGGGCCTGGTTTATAACTGATGCATAAGTTTGCACGAAAGTGCAGACGCAACAGGAACGTGAGTGACATTTTTCACACACTCGCATGCTTAATTTATGGATGTCTGGAGGATTTGGAAATGACATTAACCTGATGGCATGTCAGAGCTAAAACATCCCTCTCTGTCAGGTTTCCAAGTCTAATTATACCTAGGAAATGTTTAGTGATTTCATGCACAGTGATGCTAGACACGCTGATGAGAAAACTGATTAATGTTAGCACTAAATAAAGGCCTAGTACACAAATGATTTGAGACACAGCACTAGTGTATATAGTGGCAATAGGTAGATTGTGAACATTTTTATTGCTTAGCTACACTAGTGCAGCGTGCCAACGTAGTAAAATAATATCTACCCTATTAATTTAAATGTGCCATTTCTGAATGTGACACCCAATGCTATTCAAAATATTAGCACATAAACACCATCTTTGTTATTGCTAATATTAATGTTTAAAAAATTGAATGAAACAAAAAAGAAGATTGTGAATTTCTCTTGCAATCTGATTTGTAAATAATGACCCCCAGGTTTGGGGAAACCTGTATTGAATACTGAATCAACTTACTACAATGAATGTGGATTAGCATCTAACTGAAAATGTAGGGATTACGGCACCTTTATTGCCTAGCCGAGCTAACAATTATTTTTTAATCCGTTTTTTAAATGTGTGACATAAACTATTTTTTTTTCAGAAGCAGAAGTCAATTTTTTCTAGCTTCGATCAGAACATTTATTAATAGTCAAATAACTTACAAAACATGTCACATAACTAACTGACCTATTTTTACAACTGCCTATCAGCGGTGTCATTTTTCAGAGCTCAAGCATCCTAACAGGTCTTTAATAATTATTCCCTGCCCTCCTGAAATTTAAAGCACACTCACACAACTCTTAACCTTTAGTCTATTCTATAATACATACCAAGTGTTTACACTAATCCCAAAGCTAAAGTTAAGATAAAGTAAAACGTCATCCATGAACACATTCTGCAATCTAACGTGAATTCATCTACACATAGAGTTGCTGAGGTTTTGTGGCAGTCAGGGATATCAGGACTCGGGCCATTTATCTCCACACCAAAGGATTATGGTTCCAGATGGTGTCTGGAGTATGTCATGTGACTCACTACAGCATCTGTCAGCTTGTTGTGGTCAATTCTCCACATCCTGTGAACATCTAAGTGAACTCTGCTCTCTGTCTCTATTCTCTACTCTCGAGAGTCAGTGTTTAACAATAATTTTGATTTTTTTTTTTTCCCTAAAGGAGTGATGTTCGGAAATACCAAAGCGTTTGCATGTTCATATGTTCGGATTTGGTTTGTTTCCCACTTGAACCCGAACTGTTGTTCTGTGACTGCAGTTCTATCAGATCAAAGGCAGATTTAGCTACGCCAAGTGTTTTATTTAAACCTGCTTTTCGGTGTTTATTGGGGCAAACACTGGACTTACATTGTGTTAGTATAAGTTTACACTTTCCTGTAATGCTATGTATCTCATTACTGTAATAGGAAACTGCTCAGAATTGTGAATGCTAGCCAGGATCTGCATTATTGATGGGGTTCAGTGTGAGAGCTGCAGACAGCCCAAGTGTCCCTGTGGCACTTTGGGAGCGCAAGAATGTCTAAGAAAGTTAAGGTAATGTTGATATTTCAAGTGTGATGTGTGTGTGTCTGCGTGCCATCTTCTATATTTATTTATTTATTTCAATCTCTAGGCCTTTTTTTTTCAAGCAGTCAATTAACTTTCTGTGTGGTTACATTATTTCGGTGCTTATGTAAGCATCATCAGTTTATGTCTGACTAGTCTAAGCTTAGTGGTGTGTTAGGTTTTATTATTCTACTATAGCACAAAGGACCTTAAAGGTTTGTATAAATTTCCATTTAAAGCTGTGAGCTTTTCAGGGGTTTAAAATCAAACTAGAAAATTGTAAAATGGTGTAAGGCAGTGTGTTGCCAGGAATGCAGTTTGTACTGCTGACTTTACATGTACATGACTTTAATGTAATCATTTTAATGTTTACTCTATCGACTTATCTCAATTAACACCCGTCTATAACCCAGTACAGGAAGAAATATATTTCTCATCAATGTTGCGTAGTGTTTACACAAATTGTTGACCATCACCATGACAAATTTTTACACCAATCATATTAATTTACAGAAACCTTCACATTTTTTAGAGAAGAGTGTGTTTTCTTCTTGGTGTGGTACATTTTGGTAGGTATTAACAGCAATCATTCTCTGCCGTGCGCCCGAACCATCAGCGAGGTACAGTACAGTTTGATTGCAGTGAGAAAGTGATTTAATCCTGAATGCTACAGGAAGATGCTGTATATTCTGGGTTGTGGTGACATCGTCCTGTCTGCTAAAACTGCTAAACTGAACCTTGAGGCACAAAATGACGAAAGCTGAAGTGGTAGCAATGCAGAAATGTCGTTTGTTCCAGATATTTCAAATGATAAGCATTAATTGTGGTATGCAAAATGTCTCAAACTAGTCATTCATCTAATTATATAGTCATGTATTGAGGCCCATGTCCATGTTCTCCCTGCATGGGTGATTTTTATTATTTCTATGCATATTTGGCAAAGGCTTATTTATCTTATTTTCAGTCATCATATTTCTGAACAAAAGAATGAGTCAATTTCTGCCCTGCACACCTTTGAGCTATTTTTTTTTATGCTTTTACTTTCGTTTAAATATGTGTAGAGAGAGCAAACGATCAGGTTTGTACATATTTTCACAGAAATAAATCAGTTTATTAAGAACTACCATAAAAAATTTATATATATATATATATATATATATATATATATATACAGTGATTCCTCGCTTATTGTGGGAGTTAGGTTCCAGAACCCACCACGAAAAGAGAAAATCCGTGAAGTTGACTATGTAATAATATGGTTATTTATTTATGTTTTCATATATATTTTAAGTCTTTATAAACCCTCCCACACTCTTATAACCATTACCTGCACAGGTATACAGCACAAACCCTTTATATTCTCTTAGGTATTACAAAGAAATATGCAAAACAGTTTTAAAAGCATTTATTTTTTCTTGATAAAGAACATCATGATAGGCAGTTGCTCACGCTGTCTTTTCATTTGAGTTAGCAGGTTTTTATACACTTCCGTGGCGCCATCAAGAGCATTTCTGAACTGCAAAGAGTGAATCATTTGTGACGCCCATTCTTCAGCCAATGACTTAAGCTCTTTAGATAACCGTAAAATGGTGGCGAGGCGCTCGAGAGTTAGGCCTTGTTCTTCCTCTTCTTCTTCTTCTTCTTCTTCTTCTTCGTGTGCTCGATCCTCCTCTTGTTCTTTCTCTTCCTCGCTTGCTGACGTGGTCCTTTCGGCCAGACCTTCGTCGGTCAGCAGTTTTGAGTAGACCTCGAGCAGCTCAGCGACGTCATTGGAAGTCATGTCATCAAAGCCTTCTCCTCCTAGGCATTGGTGAAAACAATCAACCGTCAGGAGTTTCATAATCCAGGGCTTCGGGTTGTGCATCCAGTAGACAGGCAGCAGGTTCTTATTCTTTATTTTTCAGGGCCTGGGGTTTTTGGACTTGTGGATGAGCCCAGGCTTAAGCAAAAAGCCCGCAGCATTGCCGCACATGACTAGCGTGACGTGGTCCTTGTGAGCCTTAAAGCTTGGGGCTCTTGCCTCCTCCTTTATGATGAAGGTACGAGAGGGCATCCGCTTCCAGAACAGGGACATCTCGTCCATATTGAACACCAGCTCCGGCCGATATCCACCTCTTTTAATGATATTCTTGAAGGTGTCACCGACATAAATTTCTGGCTTTGTCCACGGAGCCAGCCTCTCCATATATATATATATATATATTTTTTTTTTTTCTCCACCTACCAAAAAACATGCGGGTAGACTAGCTAAACTGCTAGACTGCCCCTACGTGTGAATGAGTGTGTGAATGTGTGAGTGCATGGTGCCCTGCTATTCAGGGTGTATTTTGGCTTATTGCCCAGAGTTCCTGGGATTAACCCTGGGTCCTCATGACCCTGAGCAGAATAAAGTGGTTACTGAAGGTAAAGGAAATAAGGAAAAAATATGGTGTTTCAGAGAGATGGTTTTAAAATCCACCATATGTGATGCTTCTTTCCTAACTACACATCCCTTTTCACCAATCACGGTGTATTTATTATTTAAGCTTCCCAGAACCTGTGGCTGCAAAACAAGCCCAAATCATCCCCTTCTACCACTGTACTACCACGATAGTTGGTATGAGATGTAAAAGGTTTCTAGAAATAGGTTTCTGTTTACATTTTGCTGTTTGCATGATTAATAGCTAAATGCTTTATTCACATACAATGTGTGTGTGTGTGCGCGTGTTAGTGCCCCAGTTTGAGCTGTGTGTTTTTGCAGTCACACAGTCAGCTGATCAGTCAGCTCACTTGTGCTGCACCAGGAAACCATCCAGCATCAATACCGAAAAAAAGTGTAGTTCTCTGTTAGAGCATCAACTTATCTAGTACCTCAGCAGCATAACATCAGTATAACATTGTACCAGTGCTTAAGCTTGATCATTTTGGCTCTGCTTGCTATGTTGGACACGCTTACAAAGTCTCTAACATGTAAAGATGTGGTGACCCAGGTAAGGCATTTTGATTTAAGTACGTATGTAAATGCAGCACTGGTTTTCAAATAGAAAACTTTGTATTGCAATAATACTTTAAGCCAGCAAATATATATTACATATATTTAAAATAAATTAAGTGTATATTTAATGGTTCATGGCAAGGTGCCCTGAAATATTGTCTAAACAGTGCTTTTTACTCATTTTTAATATTCATATCCAAAATAGTGCTTTGGGTCTGCTTGATGATTAAAAAAAAGACTTTAAAAAAATATTCATTTAAAAACAAGATTTAAAAAAGGTAAAAAGAATCATTTAAAGTACTGGAATGTGATAGAACTATAATTTTAAAAAATGTGATATATCTACCAGTGATACGCAACTAAAAACAAATACAAGCTAACAAAAACCTGGTTGGATAAGTGTGCACACCCCGTGACTAATGCACTGTTAAATGCATTGTTAAACTGTAATAAGGTGCTCTTGCTTGTAAAATAGCACTCAGTCTTTTTGAGTAAGAATCTACCAACTTTGCACATCTTGTTTTGGCTATTTTATTCCACTCTTCCTTTTGACTGGATTTAAACCTGGGCTCTGACTTCTTCTTCTTCTCCATGGATTTGTGCTTTTTTTTGCTATACAGTTGTGTAACAGAGACCTACAGGCATAGATGGGAATTTGGAGATATTCATGATTCCCTCCATGATTTCCTCTATCTTGATTCTTGAGTAGAGCCTTCAGTCCTAGCTGAAGAGAAGCATCCCCATTGCATGATGCTGCCCCCACCATGCTTCAACATGGGCACGATGTTCTTAACTCCTCTTGTTTTTGCACAAAGTATATAATATAAAATTTTGCTCAAAGGGTTACTCTACCTTGGTTTCATCAGACAGAAGCACATTTTGCCACATGGTTTGGGGGGATATAAGCAAACTTGGGATGTTTTTTTTTTTTTTAGGAGGGTTTCTATCTAGCCACCAGTCGTGTCTCTGGCACGGAAAGCCTGGTGGGGCACAATATGCTCTCAATGGGCAGCTTCTGATTCATCAGTAAAACTGCCCACAGACCTATTTGCTCAATGAATTCAAACACAAACGCACTTCATCAGTGAAATCACAAATGCACCCATTAATGTAACGCAGGAGCAGACGCTAGCTGAAGTGGAGACTGGGTATGGAGACAGATACACGCAGTTCACTGGAAATATGCGCTCACTTCTCACAGCCCTGTGCTCGATTCACTCGTTACTCCACAACATTTAATGTCACACAACTGGTATATAGCCTTGTTATACAGCATTGGTTTACAAATCCAAAATGATCAAGCAGTATACGGTCACTGTGACCTATAACTTTAATAAAAAAATAAAATAAAATAAAATAAAAAACCAAGCAGTATTTCAGAGCAGCTTTAAACTACAACCAAAATAACTCAACTTGTACACTGAAAATAGCTAAATCAGTCATCACGTCCGCCATTAAATTATGGCAAGTGTTTAGTTGAGTAAAAATGTAGTGACATTGATGTTGAGTGTAAAAGCTACATAAAGGCCCTAATTATCGTGTAGTAATGTGTAAAAATGCAAAACAGACTCACCAATGATGTTCCCTGCTTGTAAAGAAAAGATGCACAACGATCTTTCGTTCATTCGCTTTAACTTTTATCAAATTTTCAACTTTATTCATTATAGTGCCTTGCTATTAGTAACGGCTAGCATAACTGTGACGACTAACAATGGCTAGCTGCGTAGCAATGCCGAACGCTGTGTGGCCACATCTTGACATATTTCATGATTGTATTTTTTTATTGGCTGCTCTAAGCATGGGGCCAACATGATCGTACACCACGGCTTGTTACTGAAAGCGTGTTGAGCATGCACACACTGTTTCCAATCGCTCACCTGGTTAAACAAGCACTGACAGGCTGCAGTACAGAGGCCCCATGCTCACCAAAGGAAGACTGCTAGAAGAAATACTGACTTTTATACAACAGGTGCAGGAAGATATTTGGAATGTTTGGGAATGCGTGATCATTGTCATATGTAATAAACATAACACTTTTAGCTTAGGAAAAAATATATTACTACTTGTTACACTGAATTATTGATCATATCGTGCACTGCTCCACAGTGACATCTGGTGGGGCCAGGTTCCACTGGTCCCTAATGTAGAGATGCCACTGCTAGCCACCCTACCCCATAGCCCAGACATGGGAAGAAAACGACAGATTGTTGTGGCATGCAGGGAGCGACAAGTACCTTCCAGATATCCCTGCAGCAACCTTTAATGTTGCCTTAGGTCTGTTGGCAGCCTCGCTGATAGATAAGTTTTCATCTTTCATCCGTTTTATCTTTCATCCTTTCATCAGTTTTGGAGGGGAGTCCTGTTATTGGTAATATGGTGCAGTATTTTCTTCACTATTTGATGATGACCTTGATGATGACAATGTTTCACAGTACATCTAATGTTTTGGAAATTCTTTTTTTTTTACCCCTCTCCTGATCGAGACCTGCGATCGAGGATCGAGGAATGCGATCTCATACATGCTTTGCAAGTTCTTTGAGGATCGTGGTTTCATTAGATGGCTGAAATGAATAAAATTCAAGAAAATCCCTCAGAAAATCCCTCAAAAAGAGCTGATCTTTAGTTATCAGAATTATTTCAGAAATGACAGGTGTGTAATAATTACTTTTGAACATAAGTTTGAACATAAGTTTGAATGTGATTTAAGGGTGTGCACGCTTGTGCAACCAGGTTAATGTAATTTTTATTCTTTTTTTTCAACTAAAAAGTTCCTATTCGTTTTTCATTTGAACTTTGTCAGTTGCAATATCATGTTAAAGGCGAAAAAAAGTTGTGACATGATTTATCTTGGTTTCATTTGTTACATCACAGACTTTTTATATCCACTACATACAGTATATCTACAAAATACACCGATATCTAAATACATCTGATGTACAAATATCTGACCATACGTCTAGATTTATTCTTATAAATTGTGAATTTGACTAGTTTTAGACTAAAATGTTATAATTTATTACTTTTAACGCATGAACGTACAGTCATGGGGCAGCAGGGTGGTTATCACTGTTGCCTCACAGCAAGAAGTTTCTAGATTTAAATCTGCAGGCTGACTGGGGCCTGGGGTCCCTTTCTGTTTGAGTTTGCTTGTTCTGCCTGTACATGTATGGGTTTCCTCTGAGCACTCCAGTTTCCTTCCATAGCCCAAAAACATGCAAATTAGGTGTTTGCCTAATTGGTGGCTACTCTAAATTGGCCATAGGTGTGAATATGAGTGTGGGTGATTGTTCATCTCTATGGGTTGGCCCTGCAATAGATTGGCAATCTGCCCAGGGTGTACTCCACCTCTCACCCGAAGCCAGCTGGGATTGGCTCCAGCTCCCCCACAACCTGTAACAGGTATAAATAACAGATATAGGTATAGATAACAGATCTTTGCTCTCACTCACATTTTCAAACCTTTCAGTAAAAAAATTACAATGCTCCTGTTCTACAGTCATAGAATTAAGTGTAACCTAGCATCCTAAACGGTTGTTCTGTATGTGAATCTGGGGAACCCTTGAAATTTATTTGTGGAACCCTGTAAGAAATGGGTTCCTGTTTACCCTTTATATGGTCCCTTACGGCTGTTTTAATATTATAACATTTGGGAATGTTGAACTGTAAGGTAGATTAACCCTATTGCTAGGTGGGTTTGCCCTACACCCTTCCCCACCATACTGATTAATTTGATAGCTGTGAGGACCAAGTCAGTACACATGTAGAGAATTCCTGACTGCATCGCAAACAGCACAATATTTGATATTAAGTATTATGCCCAAATATTAAATGTATATGTATTATATATGTATATGTAGTATGTATAATATTAAGTATTATGCCCAAATACTAAAGATATTAATGGTGTACTGACATACAGTTTAGTATAGTAGTATGCTCCCATTATCGCTGCCTATATATATATATAGTTCTCATAAATGACTGACACATTCGCTGAGTACTATGACAAAGAGTAAAATCTTCTGCTCTCAACAAGGGCTTGGAAAATTAGCTAATGATATCCAGTTAGCTAGCAGTGTAATTCTCCCTACAGCACTCTGTCCTTGAACAGCTGACCTGATTAAACCTTCTGCAGCAGCATACACAGCACTGGGCCTACAGAATAAATTAGCAGACTAATGGGAGCTAAGTAGGAAAAATGTTTAGCTTTGGTTTAAGTGGAAAGGGTTGCGTGATATTCCCTAAGGTTCCACATACCTGCCAGGCCAATGATAGTGAGCCAGCCTGCTACTTCTAGCTAGCTGAAATAACGTAACGTTAAAAATTATCTATAGTAAAAAAAAACTTGACTAAAATAATACAGAAAATAAAACTAAACTATCTGGTCAATGTGGTTGTGTGCATTTTTATTACAAAACCTATGATCTTCATTTGATTATCTGATCTGAAGATTTTGTTCTCCAAGTCTGTAAAAGTCATTAGTACAAGCTGATTGGGTTAGCACGCTAGCTGTGAAAACAAAGCAGAGGACCGGTTACGCTGGTATGGAATGCTTACCTGAGAAAACATAATCTCAAATTGTACATAATCCAGACAGAATGCGATGAATGACTGACCAACATTATGAAACAAGACGTTTTACATGCAACAGTGATTAGCACAGCTCTTGGTCACTTGTGACACCAACCAACTTTAGTATTCATATATCCTTAAGAATTAATGACAGAATATTAATGATCATGACATACAGTATAATCAAGTATCATTTATTCATGTATCACATTTCCTCATTTATCCATTTAGCTTGTCAGTACGCTCGATTTGCATTGCATTTTTGTATTAATAAAAATTTGCGAATGTTTCAGTAATTCACCCAAAACAAAAGAAGGAATTTCCACCTGTTTGGGGGGTGTGTCCATGTTCAGTATTGAATTCGGTTATGATCTCACATTCCACACGAGTGGTTAATGGCTCATATTTAAGCAGACACTCAGCTTTAACAACTTGCTTGAGATTTCATAAGTATTTCTCGTTTTTTACCTAGCGCACTAGGTTTACATATTATCCTTTAGTCTTTTATTATGAAAAAAAGCTTTCGTTGTGCTATCTGTTTTATTTCTCCACCAATGATATTATGGAGACGTGGGAATTGTTTGCCTAGCAGTGAGCTCACACCTCTCCCTTTTCCCATCGCCGTGCTCACCAGCAGCTAAAAACTGAGTCGCGATACTCTACACAGAGAAACACAACAGTATTCTTACTGATCTTATAATACACTTGCGGTGCTAAAATAATTGATTTGTTTATACTGATTGAAAATGTCCGATAAGTCGATTTCCATTCTGTCTGTGAGATAGGCTTAACAGTTGTTCAAATTTATTACTGAAATATTAATTCTGAGGTGGCACAGTGGCTGAGTGGTTAGCACTGTCACCTCACAGTAAGAAGGTCCTGGGTTCGAGCCCCGGGTTCGGCACAGGTGCCTTTCTGTGTGGAGTTTACGTGGGTTTCCTCCGGGTACTCCAGTTTCCTCCTGGCTGCTCTAAATTGGCCGTAGGTGTGAATGTGCGCGTGAATGGTTGTCTGTCTCTGTGTGTTGCCCTGCGGTGGATTGGCGTCCCGCCTCTCACCTGATGTCAGCTGGGATTGGTGCCAGCTTCCCCCCATGACCCTGAACAGGATTAAGTGGCAGAAGATGAATATTAATTCTGGATTTCTTTTTTTTTAAATAAACAATTTAGCCTGCTAGCCGAGGCTTTTTATTTACTTTTGTTTACGTTTGCACGTATTTATGTATTTACTAAATAACATATTTATGTTATTTAGTTATGTGCTAATCCCTGTGATGGACTGTGATACATCCTATCTAGGGTGTATTCCCACTTCATGCACCGTTTTCCTGAGATCCATTGCCACCCTGACCAGGATAAAGCACTTAGTAAAAGTGAGTGAGTGAATTATGTGCTTAGTGCCATTTTCTTAATTGGTCTTTCAGTGCCTTAGGGTCAGTGTTAGAGTGTGGCTCATGTTCTGCGTTTTGTACAATTTGGAATGCTTTCAACTTTTTGCAGATTATATACTTTACTTTATATTACTATATTACTTTACTTTCAGTTGAAAAGTCATGTGACCTACCTTATGGCAAATGTTTTCGGGTAAAAATACCAAAAAAAAAGTAATTGGGATTTTTTTGTTTGTTTATTTTGTTTTTTTTTTTCCCCCTGCTCCTCTCTGATCGCCTGTGCCATCTCCTAAAAGCTTCCAGAGCTTTCCTGATCACTGGTTGAACATGGCCATGTCTTCTTCCGGAATCTCGGCTTCTGGCCCTTTAAAGCTTTTAAGTTTTATTTAAAACAGATCTTCCACACTGTGTATGAGTTGACCACGGGCACATATGTTATCCATGTGCTCCAAGCAGTGTGTGAGGTGTGACGCAGTTTCCTGTTTGATGCTGCTGCAATGCTTATATATACATATGTATGTATATG
>JAQMCW010000001.1:15145822-15156423 GCA_030068335.1 Chrysichthys cranchii
GGTGTGTTTTGTTGGGGGTTTGGAATGAATTATTAGTAATTCCATTCATTTTAATGGGGAAATTCGATTTGTCTTACAACATTTTTGACATACGACCTCGCTCCAGGAACGAATTAATGTCGTATGTCAAGGTACCACTGTACTGTTGAGCAAGTCGCACTCTTCAGCTAGATATGGGCAGGAAAACCTCTCTTAAGAGCCCTTAGAAACTCTCTGTGAGATCTGTGTGCATAACTAGAACACCCACTGTGATACCTTCCAGTTGAAAGATCCAGCACACTTCACAATGAAACAAGTGCTCATCATGCCCAGCTGACCTCTTCCTCTAAAAGTCACCACACTGACTTGATGGTAGTGTTCTTCAGGTTAGAAAGAACACTACATCATTATGGCTGTATTTAAAGCAGAATAAAGGCCTGGATCATTCAAAGCAAGCTTGAATCTGCGCAGCAAATTCATTATATGACCAATCACTGTCTTTGCCCAATGTGTGCACACAGCTTCACAGTTCTCCCATCTCATCCAGCTTCACCAGCAAAAACTTTTAACAGTTTATTTGAATCGCTGAATGGAAAACTGCCTGCATGCATGCAATAGCTGTGACTGGATATCAGCCGAGAGATCAAGCGGGCATCTCCACCCTGTCATCACACCTTCTAAGTCTCCAGCAGCGGATGCCACCATGTCTCTCATGCAATGCCAGTTTTCCTAGTTTTCCTGCTGACTGTGGACAGTCCTCCCTGGAATCTAGGGCCTTCCATTTGCCTTTTGTGTCAGGTGAGGGATCCTGTCACGGTTACCCCTTGCTTTTGTTTACAACTTGTCCCGTCTCCTCCCTCATCTTATGATTGGTTCATTTACCAGATTATTTGTACCTGTTCCTAGTTTCTTCTTCATTCGTTCGTATGTACGGTATATACTCTCTCCCCTTGTGACTTTTTTTTTGTCCTGGATTTTTTTATTCACTTCCAAGCCATGCTTTCCTAGATCCGACTTTCTTGCATATCTGACCATGGCCTGTTTCTCAGTGTATGATTAAGGACGATACTCTCTGCTTGGCTAGTGCCCCATGCTATGGATAGATCTCCCCCAGAAAAGCTCAGTTTAAACACTTTGCATCCAACTGTTACCATAGTGTACTTATTACCAAGCCTTCCACCTCAGACGATAAAAAAAGATGCTTTATCTATAAAAAGATATAAAGTGCATGTTTTAATTGAAATTCTGGATGCTTTGGGAATGTGCTATTGTTGAAGACTAAAGTTTTGGGAGGTCAACAATCATCTGTCTATCTATATTGTATATTCCGACAGACTTCGTGCAAAGGTCTTATATGTAGTTAAGTGTAAGGAGCATACAGTAGTGTGTAATCCTTTTTACTAAACCCCCAGACTTCATGTCCACAACATTCAATGGAACTGTGAGCTGTGTGAGTGAACAATGTATGCGTGTGTGTGTGTGTGTGTGTGTGTGTGTGTATTAATAGTAGTATAACAATGGTGTGTGCTATAAGTAGTAGTATAATTTATTATTCTCGTATAATATATTCCATATATTTGATTTCAGTCAATCAGGTAGGAGCGCAAGGTTGTTTCATATCGGGACTCATGATTTTGATGGATTCATCCGATGCTTTTCTATCTCCGTCTTTCTCTTTTTCTCTCTCGTATTTACTCGGCCTCTCGGTGATGTAATTTGTGCGTGAAGCAGGCACAGATTGAGCATGTTCGCAGTGTCCCCAGAGAGAGAGGCAGAGAGAGACACACACTGCTGAACTTTAGTTGGAGGAGAACAAAGCCAAGGAACAGCGTGTGCCTGTGTGTGTGTGTGTGTGTGTGTGTGTGTGTGTGTGTGTGTGTGTGTGTGTGTGTGTGTTTGTGTGTATATTACGCATGCTGTCATGTGACATCAGCAAGGTGGCAAAGATGGCAAGCTTTGGAGACACACACTTAGATGCGCACATAATCCCATTTACACACACACACAGACACGGTGAAGCAAACAGGCAGAGGCATTAATCACAGCAGAGAAAGAGCAGATGGAGATGCTGTGAAGAGGTGCCGAGAAGTGAGAGAGCGAGAGAGAGAGAGAGAGAGAGAGAAGGGGAGAGAGAGAGAGGAGGGGAGCAGAAGGGAGGGGGCTGAGTAAAAGCGAAGGTGCTGAGAGAACGCAGAAGGGAAGGACAAGCCAGAGTGAGAGAGAGAGAGTGAGAGAGAAAGAGAGAGAGGGAATACAGGATGCAGCCCATAACAACATCAGATGCAGAGAGTAGAGAGCTTGAGACCCATGCGCTTGGTGACAGGATGGATGGATAGAGACTCCAGGCCAGGGACCAAGTGCAAGTGGCTGACTGCAGCACCTGTGAGCCGCAGCAACAGCATCATTCGCATCTGCAGCTCCACAATCCTGGACCTGCTTTCTCATTTCACGGAGCATGGCAGCCTGGCCTTGTTAACTGAATGAGGATACTACGAGCAGCAGCCTGTGCACCAGCTTCTGCAGCCCCTCTTCGTTCAGCATGCGCTGGGAGAGCGAGAGAACACGCTCAAGTGGAATCACTGGCGGCCGTCGATTACAGCAGAACACGAGCAGCGCGAATCTCTGTTCTCACAACAACAGCAGCCGTACAACTAACGCTCTTACTCTTAGCTCCAGCAATAGTAGGGACATCAGGTAGCATAGTAATAAGGTTGCAGGGCAGGTGTAGCGTTTAAAATAGCAACAGTGACGAGCTGTAATTTAAAACACACACACACACACACACACATTCAGAGTAGCTCTATTTGCAATCTTACATTTGTCCAAGTATGGTGAATGACTTTTTAGTTATCGTTGTTGAGCTGTAATTACTGTTTGTGGAATCCTCCAACGGGAATTCAGTGTCGTCCGCTATATTAACAATACAGTAGTAGCATCAGTGTCACTTGGTATGAAGCGATAACATGCTTTAAGATTTAGTTAAAGTGTGTAGTAATTTGTTGTCATCACTTTAGCCTAACACTAGACAGTGAGTAATAGCTCCACTTGTGTGATTGTAGTTAGTGTGTCAGCTGTGTTTGTGGTTATGCTGAAGAGAGCGAAGGCTCCATCCATTTTGGCTGATGAAGGCCTCCTGGATACGGCTGCTGAAAAGAGCAAAGGGGGGTCGAGTCAAGAACGATATCGGCGTAAGGATTTACTTTTCAAAGTGTGTGAGAGCGAGTGCGGACGGATGAACGCTGAGTGGCACAATATGGGTGTGTTTCTATGTGTGTTTGTGAGCATATGCGTGTGTATAACGTTCATGGGGAGGTGATTACGCCTTGATCTGCGTGTGAACTTTGGGTTATGTTGTGATGCATTAACGTTTCATTGGGTGCAACCACTTGATGTCCTGATGTGAACCAGGCCTGTGGAGATCTATTTTGAATCCATTAAAGAGCACACTTATGATTAATAGTACATTTTAATATTTGATTTTAATATTTATTATATAAATGCTAAAATTGTGCATACTGGGGTTAAGACCTCGGATGTAACAATGTCCCCGGGTTAAGACAGTTTACTGGGTGTTAAGAGGACAGGGTAGATTTTGTATGAACCCGAACCAGCTTGGTGCAATTTTAACTCTAGGTATAAACACATTTTTTTCTTGTATACTGTTGATGTGTAAGTTGAGTGACACTGTTTGACAATTTGATCTAACCACATTGTGGGGGAATTTTATGTTTTGGGGTTTAAATACACTGGGGAAAAAAACTTTAGGCTAATATTAAATATGTAAATATGAAACTGTTCATTCATTAATAGTACCATCCCTTTAAATTCCACTAAATCTGAGAACGGTATCTTAACTGGAGACATCGTTTACCTTGAGGACTAAATAAAATTACAAATTAAAGCGAGCATAAAAGTAATAGATGAATTACCCAAAAGTATTGGCACGATTTAATTCTTTCAACAACACAAAATAGTGAAGTAAAAGCCCGATAAAGTACAATACATTCTGTGCGTACTTTACAATTTCATGACCTCGATTTAATCTCTCAAGTCTAGCGTCCTCACACAGCCTCTAATGCTGTGTGCCATATAATTTCTCCTCACTGTTTCTGTTCCTTAGCCCCTGATAACTATTGATCAATGTCTTCAAACAGGAAACTGTTTGGCAAAAGAGTAATACCCAATGGCCCTAATATGTCAGGATCTTTCTAGGATATACACACAATGTAGTTGGGAGAAAATGTGATGTCCTCACATGTCCTCATTGACTATATAAGCTTACAAATAAGAAGAACGGAAGCTATGTTGTTAAATATATAAACCAAATTTATGTCAGACGACTGAGTCAGAGACAGGTGCCAGTGCAGGTCAGATGTTTTATGTAAAAACACTGGCAAACAGTTGCAAATAGTAAAGCAGAATCATGAATCAGGTACAGGATTACGCTCAGGCGATTAGCAATGTGAGCAAATCCAAAAATCCCAAAATGTTTCAAAAAGGCAAGAACAAAACCGGAATATTGTGATAAGAATGCAAACTTAGGTAGGTCAGGTACAAACACAGTGAGTGTTACTTCACAAAGAGTCACTGTAAGAGGTATACATGATGTGGAGGTGACTGGGGCCAGGTCATGCCAATGGAGTGCGAACGTGTTTTGCTGGGGATTGTAGCTTGTGATGGCCATATTTGTAGTCCATAAATATGTGCCGTAGGAAGTGAAGTTTTGGGTGGATTCTGGCACCGGGTTGACCAATTAAAATAACGATTTACATTGGTTATTCTACTATTGCTACCAAAATGATTCAAGCTGCAAAATTCTGGAAACGCTGTATCCTAGACTCCCGTTCGATGTTTGGTTCGGTGCTTGCTAGCTTTTCATTCGTAGATCATTTCAGGAATGTTTATTTGATCATTTTTAAATTGTTCGCATAATCTGAATGGCGTTTTCAAAAAATCATCTTTAGCATGTGTCTTCGTCTCTTCTTTTAAATTCATTCAAAGTCATCAACTCTAAATTTGTAACTGTTTTAATTTAGTGCAAAAACGAAGAGGTGGAGAAGTGGGAAGTGGAGCAGGTTACATATTCCGTTAAGTGTGCTAAACAGTTTTGCATGCGACCCAAGACGAAGCGTAAATGAGCACTGTGCTACTAGAAACACTTGCAACACAGTTTTCTCCTATAACTGGGTCAGTTTGAGTAATGAGCGCGAGCCTTAGTAAACTGACTGTTAATGTCAGACGCATTGGGAAAGCATTTTGTTCTGCGTTTCCTCATATACATCCATTCAGCCCTTTGAGGTTTATCGCAACCTTAATCGATTACACTTGATTCTGACAATCAGGTGCTTCTAAAGGCATTTTTATTTTGGAAGATGGTAAATAATATAGTGTAATACAGGTTAGCGTAAAGAGATAAAGGGACAGATATTAAAAAAAGACCACAAAGGCTTTTTTTTATGGAAAGAACATGGGTCATCTCTTAAAAAAAAATCTTTGAAACACTTATTGTCAATGTTAGTTTATTGCAATTTGACTTGATTGTTAATTTTTTTTTAATGATTAAATCATTGAAACTTGTTTGCTTTTATGTTTTGGCACGGAGTGCAGAAATGCAATATATAAAAAAATTTGAACTCTGCAACATATACAACTGATGTATTTTTGACATGCTGACTCAATCACACATTTCCTTGGGTAGTAAATATAGTATTTTATCACAGTCCATTTTTATCACACTGACTCCTTTGCCTGTGAGTCCTTAGATATGGAAGTAACTATAAATGTATTGTTATAGTTGAAAATCAGCATCGCAGTTACTGCACCACAAGTGCAACAGGGGGCTGTGTGTGTGTGTGTGTGTGTGTGTGTGTGTGTGTGTGTGTGCGTTTATGAATATATTTGCATTCATGCATACTGTATGAAACAATTCTCTCATCTTCCTCAATGACAACTTTGGCCAGGACACAGTATTGGAATACTCTGTTATGGCATGAATTTGCCTTAAAATGAACAATCTAATGAACATTAACCTACTTCAGATTTGCTTATTTAAAGGTAGGAACGATAGATTACAAACTTTGAGAGTAACGATCCAAAAAATATAGACTTTATACTGATTTGTGATCCTTGTATATTGACGTATATAAAAATAGAATGAAATAAAAGTGGACCCCTTTTCACACTCTTCACAAATATCGACTGGACAGAGAGATCTTAGTAAGTCAGATTTGTCAGCCATACTTGAGCACTCCGGAGCAGAGCAGGGAGTGAAGTGTCTTTGCTGTTGAACTACTACTAAAAATTCATTCTTGTCTCTATGGCAGGTCACAAAAGCTCACTACGTCAGTCATTCCTGTACTCCTGGTGCTTGGCTCATGTGCAAAATATTAACAAAGTTGTTTTAGATATTGCTGCCTATCACTTATTCTACTCCACTCCTGCCTCAGATTTCTTACCCACAAATACACTATATGTATACTTACTCCTACCATCGATGCTTGTCTCTAGTCTATCCTAATACGTGACACTCGATTTCTCAAAAAATAAAATAAAACTGAGACTTTAAACATGTGCACCTTATCATTTAGGATAGTGATAATTCAGAAAAAACTGAAAAAGTATCTACATAGGTATGTGATGCCGTATGTGATATTGTGCTAAAGCTTGTGCCTCTGCACTTTCTACAGGGTTCGGCAGACTCGTATACCAGTCGACCGTCTGACTCAGATGTGTCTCTAGAGGAGGACAAAGAGGCACTGCGCAGAGAGGCTGAGAGGCAGGCCCAGCTCCAGCTCGAAAAAGCTAAGGTGAACTTTTATTTGCCAACCTAAGCACTTGTCTATAGTGTATCTGTCTGTGTACAGATGTGTTGTCAGTGAATTCTTTGAGTTGTGGGTCTGTGTGCTCTGGAGATGACTGGAATGACAGCAATTATGAAGTAAAATTTACCCAGAAATTCTTGATACAATCAAAGTTGTCGTTGGGTATGTAAGCCTCTTAGTTCCAGCTTATTAATCCATTATTTGTGTTGAAGGACGTCATATAGGATCTACTAATAATTATTCAATAAATACAATGAATCTAATAGGAAGGGTATATTACAGGCCAGAGGTTTGGGCTCAGAGTTTTTGGGGAGGAAGATCTGGAGAAATTGAAAGGACCACATCACATGATCCCTTCTGTTTTACGTATCATTGGACAAAATTGCATTTTTCAACAGGATAATGATCTCAAGAATTCTTCAAAATCGTGCCAAAATTATATCCAGTCCAAAGAAAAGCACGTCTTGGCCTCGCCACTCTCCAGATCCTTCTCCCATTAAGCTGGCATGGGACAAGCTGGACCGACAAGTTCGAAATGAGCGTCTAGTCAACGAGACAGCACTGTTTGCATGCTTGAAAAGGTGCTGGGAGGGTTCGGAGGCAAGTTATTTATAAATATTGCTGGAAATTTGCCATGGATCTGTGCTGCTGTGATAAAGACAATGGGTGGATATTTTGATGAAACTTGTACTTAGTCACGCACATTCATTAAATTGCACTTGCAATAAATATTGTTACATTACACTCCAAAACCACTTAAGTGACGTTTGTTTTCGGCATTTCTAATATTTTCTGTGTAATAAAATTTGTCAAAGCAGTATATTTTTTTATTTTCTTTTAAGAATCTGAGAGTGGGCCCAATGTTCTGGCCTGTAGTGTATGTAGTTATGAGAGTGCGGTAAGTGAGTCTCCACCCATTGAGATTTAGAGCCCCCGAGAGGAGCGGCAGAAAAGTGTTTGCCCTGTTATCCAGAGACCACGAGTTTGAATCCCAGTGACGCCAAGCCATCTGAGCCAGTTGTCATCCCCGGGAGCAAAACTGGCCGTGCCGAGGGGAGTGGTAGGATTAGTGTCTGTAAGCTCATGCATGGATAACGCTCATGAGGGGATAACGCTTCCCTCCAAGTGTGTTATGCCGCCTCCTAATGTTGTGTGAGCAGCAGGTTGAAAAGGTGCAGTTGGCCGGCTTCGCATGCTTCCAAGGATGGTAGCAGTCATGTGATAAGGGAGAGATGCCTGATGGATGGGTAGAAATTGGCCATGGCTAAATTAGGACCGAATGGAGGAGAAGGGGGGATTCAGAATTTGTCTTGCATCATAAAAAGTATAATTATTCGGGATACAGATCAGCTACAAATTTATGATGTGGAGCATGCAGCAACAGTGATATGTGTCCATTCAATTAAAGAGTTAAGGCTCTTTAAACACCCGTGCTTGTTCTACAAATATTTCTGTTTTTACTACACATTCACTTTTAAATTCCTGTAACCCATAGTGGCAGACAATTATTTATTAGCTACTTACAGGAAAATTGGTCCAATCAAAACAAGCTCAAAGACAGTGTCATGACTCACGGACGAAGGTCATGAAACATGCAAAGACAGAGCCAAACCAAAATGGCAAAGAACTAAGCCAAGCTAGGTTCAAAGCCAAAGAGAGACAGGAATGTAAACAATGTCTCAGTAACGTCACTGACATGAATGCTGGAGCGAGAATGCTCAAAGCCACGCCGAACAGTCCGGAGTATATAAGTGGTTGTACTGATTGGAACCTGATGTGTATGTGGTTTGAAGGTGATTGTGAATGGGGAGAGGTTGCCCGTAAGTCTAGTGACTGATCATATGACTGGATGTTGACTTCCTTTGCTGACATGATTTTGACTGGAAATCATGGGTCGTGTTGTTTGAATGGTTATTGATACCAGTGTGACATACAGCATTATGAACTTTTAAGGTCAGTTCTGAGAGGTCAGGGAGAGGAAAGAATAGTTGGTGATGGCCTGGGCGATGAGGGTGAAGGATACAGTGTGATGAACTGAAAAGTAGAAACAAAGCAGAACATTTCCTATTTTGGTTTTTTTTTTGTTTTTTTTGTTTGTTTTTTAGAGGGTAGGGGTTGAAAATCAGACCAAAAGAGTGCACGAGAGCGAGAAGCCTAATGCTTGATAGAAGGGTGCCATCAGAAGGAAAGATAATAAGGAGCATGTCGAGGTCTTAAATGATAGTTCCAACAATAATATGAAAATTAGTGAAAGAAATAACAGCAAAAGAACGGAATACCCAGGACGAAGGGTTGAGATGAAATGGTGTTAAGTGGTGTTTCTCGGATTAAAGCAACCCTATGGGGTGGAGTCTGAGATAAAGCATAGGCAGAAGACAGGGCAGCCAGGAAAGCTGAGTTCTCTAGACTTATCCAGGTCTCGGTCATTATCAGAAAATAGAGAGCATGGAGTCAGCTTTCTGGGAGGCTTTTTGTAGGATACCTTCTGGGTCTATAAGATGTGAAGACAGATTAGAATGTGGCACATGTTTGAAGAAAAGCAACAATATTCAGGGTTAATTAAATATGGGCAGTACAAAGCTGAATCAAGAAGACTGAAGATTTCTTAACCGCTCTGGTGATATCTGGTCTGGAGCACCAATTTGAGGATGGGAGGGAAGCTAACACTCCCAAAGCTACCTTAACTAAGACTGAAACCACTTGTGGCAACTATCAATTTAGTATCAGGCACTTTAAAACAATACAAAATCAGAAACCGCACCAAGCGGATAGTACACTAAACAGTAAAGTAAACAGAAGTCGATCTTACTAGGAGATGCTAAATCCAAGATAGAAGAAACTTGAACACACCTAATAGCATGCTCAACAGACCAAAGCAATGCAGCAGAACTACATTTTTAAGTCATACTAGGTTGTAACTGCTTGATTTTTTTTATTATTTATTTATTTATTTTTGCAAATTTTTTTTTTTTGCATTTTGCATAATGCAAAACCAGACTAGTTTTACTTGTGGTAACATATTTGTTATATCAGTGACATATTTGTCACTTGTTGTACGTCGCTCTGGATAAGAGCGTCTGCTAAATGCCTGAAATGTAATGTAATGTAATTTGAATAGGCACCGTGCAGCAATTAAGTGTTACGCAGTTAACTTAAGGATCAAAAAAGTTGTCTGATTCATATTCAGCAAATTCACCTAAAGAGAAAATTTCTAATTAGGTATCAATTTTGGCTCAAATGGCGATTTTGGGGAAAATTTAAGGAAGGTTTATTGTGAGTTGTGACAGCGTCAGACCTGTAATGGATGAAATAATGAGCTACAAACTGAGCTACAAGCTGCAGGTTTGTAACGCCTCTGTTGCCATTTCACCAGTTGTTTCCACCACAGACTTTGTGTCTGTTTATCTTTTTACTGAAGTGAGTAACATTGCACATACTTTTAGACACACAGACACACACACACACACACACACACACACACACACACACACAAACACACAAACACACACACACACTTGCTAAACGGTACATCTCACTTGCTCTACATCAGGGGTCTCCAACGCGTCGCTCGCGAGCTACCAGTCGCTCGCCGGCCCCTTCTGAGTGGCGCGCCAAAGGGCTGAGCAAATACTTAATTTTAAACAGAGATTTTCATAAAACACAAATTTCACTGGTCACTTGATGAGCCAATCCTAATTCACAGTTATCCCATTACCATTCAGTGATGTTACCAGAGACGTTGGCCAGGCATAAGTTTCGCCGTGTTAGCAGGCTAGCGGAAGGCCATGGCTACTAAAAGAA
>JAQMCW010000001.1:15164943-15175903 GCA_030068335.1 Chrysichthys cranchii
TTTTCCTATTGGCAGTGACAATGTGTCTGCAGTTGAATGCCACCTAATAATATAACATATCATCAAAATATCCTAAAGCTACTATCTGTACCTATATTATCACCATTGCACCATTGCATTTAGTTCAGTATCTCATGAATGCACTGTGCAAAAGTCTTGAGCCACCCATCATGTAGTCTTGAGGAACAGTTCTCCAGGCTTCCTGCATACCTCGACAGAAAGAAAAAAAAAACCAGTGGCTGGCTGTTTTGCCTCCCCAAAGCCCGGATCTTAACTTTATTGAAGCAGTGTGGGCTCATCTTGACAGTGAACAGAACGAAAAACATCCAAAGAAGAGCTTTGTAATGTCGTTCAAGAAGCCTGGAGAACTATTCCTGAAGACAATTTAAAGACATTACAAGAAAACTTGCCTAAGAGAGTTCCGGTTGTGTTGAAGAATAACGTTGGTCGTACCAAATATTGACTTTAAAGCTTGTTCGAATGATACAGACTGTGTTTGTTTTATATATCATATGTACATGTAGGCCTGCATGCTGCAATAAAAAAAATTTTCCTAGCAAAATACTGTATAAAGAAATGAGGGGGTAAGGAGTGGCTCAGTACTATACATTACTTTATTAGTACTTTAACTGTTATTATGACAATTCCAAGAACGTAGTTATTTGTGCCAGCTAACATAACACATGTAGAGCTCTGCTGAATATATGTGTCAAATAATATTTTTTGCTTTCTAATAATGTAATGCAATTTCATATTTAACCATGCCAAAGATGAAAGATGAAGATGAAGTGTCCTTTTTTATTGGCTTCCAGCTGCTATAGTGATTAACAAAACCAACCAGTGAGAATCCTGTGTTTATTCCAGTCTCTGTTCCTAAGCTACTAGCTAGCTAGCTATACTCTGAGCATAGGAATATTGAAGTGACCCACAATAGAATACTAGTGGTTTATTAGTGGTTAGTTGGAAAAGAAGAGTTGTCATTTTCCATATTACTAGTGTGCTATTTTGGTCATTTTAAATAGAACTGTCAGTAAGGTGTTTAATGGCATAAATATGGCGAGATTGTTTGACATTCGATTTCACCTCAAATTCTTAAACAACACATTTGCCTGGCATCCACCCAGAATGCATGACAATAAAAACTATGACTAGTTTAATTGTACAGACCACACAGCGATTGTGTTTAGCATATTTCCTCAGTCTCTGCTGGCCACGTCACTGAAGGTTAGCGATATTCCGAGTTTGTCAATAGCCTTCGGCTTTTGAAATTCTTACCAATTACCCTATCTTGACTTGTTCCCTGACTTTTCACACCGTGTTGTGTTAGTGCTCATGAACACTGATAACATAAATGTTAGCGTTCACTCATGACTCATGAGTGAGTCAGACTCCCCCGGTTCCTCTGAATGAGTGCTATTTTTAGAGCAAGCACAATGGCGTCTAGCCACACACTGACTAAAAAAAGCTCATTCCTACACTGCGATGACACTGTTGCTCTGCTTGAAGTAGTTTTGTGATGAAGTTCATTCAAATCGGTGTATACCCTGTAGCATGAAACAAATAGTAGAGAATTGTATCCATGTGTAATTTTAACCCTTATGGGTAAAACACTCGCATTGCTGTATTATTTCAGTGAAATGGTCATAAAGCTACTTTATGGCAATGTTATTAATATTATGAGACTGTTCTGGTTGTCATGGTTGTATGTTTTGACAGGTCTGGCTAATGTTACATGAGATAATGAGATTATGAATTATATAATACTGAAATTCCACTTGTATGATCATGTAACAAGCTTCCTTGTTCAAGGAGGTGAATAAGTGCTAACATGATGCACAAGCCTCATATAGGACAGTAAGCAATCATATTGTACACAAAAAAGGACACGTAAGCGGTTTACCAATTTTGTTAAACAGATATGTGACCCGTGCCGGCATAATGAGTCGGAATGAGGAAATTTTCAAAAGTGAGTTATTGTTACTTCCACATTGTCCATCTAAAGACCTTCAAAATGAGGCGTGGTTTGTTGAAATCAGACAAAAAAATGACTGTGTTACATCCAGCTGAAGTCGATCATGTCTAACGGGGTTTGAAAACTCGCTTTCCATTGGTTCGTAAAAGCGTCATCGGGAATTCCATGTGTATTATCAGGAAGTAGAGGAACCACGCTTCACAACGATATCAAACATGGGTAAGGGGATTCCCCCGTCTCGCTGCGAGCGCGTAGTTAAAAAAACAGATTTATCATGGAATATTACAACAAAGGACTAATTAATGAAGACATACGAATGAACATAATGAATAAAACCTTAAAATAAAAGTAGTTTGGGATATTTTCTTGCTGTTTTATCATGGGGATCAATAAATGAGGGCTTTATGGATTCATTTTTGAGAAAATCTCATTTCGACCGAAACCATGTTTTGCCTCTTAACTCATAATTAGCCTACACGCATTCCGACTCATTTTGCCAGCACGGCTCACAAATGTTCTCTTTGGACTCCAAGTCAGTTTCTGGGTCAAACATATAGGGTTGTTTCTCCTTACCATTTTGTGGTATATTTTACAGCTCAAGGGTACCGAATCTTATCTGTGACAGATTTCTTTATAACCAACAGGAATTCTACCAGATTCCACTTGTTGAATCAATGAACTCTCTAATCAGTAACTGATGTAGTTAGGCAACTTTGGCTGGAATGAAAACCTGTGGCCACCCCAGCTCTTTGTGGGTAAGAATATCCCTGCGATAGGGAATAGTAATAACTAGGTTGGTATGGTCGAGTGGTAGGGTTAGGATAACAGAAGGACAAATAAATATTTCTAATTTGCATATTTATCCACTGAGAAGATTTAAGCTGGAGCTAACTTGATGTAGTTAGGCTTATCACTCTCCTTTCTCTCCCTTCTTTTTATTTTCCTATCGTCCTGTGCAGATAAAACCAGTAGCATTTGCTGTTCGTACAAATGTTAGCTACAGTGCTTCCCTCGACGATGACGTCCCTGTGCCTGGCATGGCCATTTCTTTTGAAGCTAAAGATTTCCTACATGTAAAAGAGGTCAGTAATAAATAAGTGGAAACTCACACTCTCTCTCTCACACACACACACACACACACACACACACACACACACACACACACACACATGTCTATATTAATTCACTGTGTGAGTGAACCTGTGATAATGGTTTTACAAATGTATGTTTATTGAGCTGATGGATGAAATGACAGTATAATGATGATGCTGATTTATTGCCTCTATACGTGCTTTTGGCAGAAGTTCAATAATGACTGGTGGATCGGCCGCTTAGTGAAGGAAGGATGTGAGATCGGTTTCATCCCCAGTCCAGTGAAGTTAGAAAACCTCCGCATCCGCCAGGAGCAACGAGCCAAACAGAGCAAATTCCACTCCAGGCATATGCTCACACACACACACACACACACACACACACACACACACACACACACATGGCACAGATGACAGCATGCTAAATTAAACCTGCTATCTGTTTATATAGACTTATTGTGCTGTGGAAATGTCACCTGCCATCTCTGTCACAAAAAATTATTTCTTTCTCTGTCTTTCTGTAGCAAATTGGGGGCTAACTCCTTGTCCAGTTTAGGGGACATTGTCCCAAGCTCTCGAAAGTCTACTCCTCCCTCTTCAGGTT
Source organism: Chrysichthys cranchii (assembly GCA_030068335.1). NCBI lineage: Eukaryota > Metazoa > Chordata > Actinopteri > Siluriformes > Claroteidae > Chrysichthys > Chrysichthys cranchii. Next base: position 15,168,611 of record JAQMCW010000001.1, read on the forward strand.
AGTAGCTTATTTAGTTATCATGCTTGTTTAAATTATTTAAAAATTCAGAAAGAAAACAGCTACCATCGTGGTGTAATGTAAAGGTTTTGTATGGCTGTATAGATACATGGTCTTTATATCTTACATGTTTTCCAGCTAAATGATGGTAATAATTCTTACATATAATCAGGTACAGTGAACCCCCGCAATTTCACTGTATTATGAATGTTGCTCTGAAGATGAACAAGGGCATACTTGACTTGCTTTTGTGACATTCTTTTATGGCATAAACTTGAACACTTTTACTTGTATCAGGGGTTACCTAGACTAGGATGTAGACTTTGATATCACTTAGCATGATGTGAAGATGTGTGAGAAAGTTGAAGAAATGTTAAATAAATTCCTTCCAACGAATTCCCCTGTGGTCAGCACAGTGTGAAAGAGCATTTTAAGAGCCACAGGTTGCACATCACTGTCCAATACCGCATGCCAGCTCAAAGAAGTCAGGGTTAAACACAACACAACAGTGTTTCCCTATCTCTATTTGGAAAGAAACTCTTAATTATCCAATGAACCATTAAAGAACCCTTGAAAAACTTATTCCAGAAAGCATACACATAGGGATAGTTCTTTGGACGCAGACTAGGCCTAATCCCACATTAAACAGAATTTTAAATGGAGAATCTTCATACAAATGTCATTTTAGTCCAGGACAAGGCTTAGTTTGTGCGAGTCTGGGAAACCAACCCACACGTAGAAATAATATTAGTTTTTAGACACTTAATTAATTAGAATTGTGAGACAAATAAGGTGACTGATGCCCCATCCAGCATGTATTATTATCCATTCAGGAGAGGCTTATGATCCTGGATAGGGGACTGAAGATGAACAGATGAATATAAAAGAAATGGCATGCATTGTTGGATTATACATCATAATAAGCGACTTTGGAATCTTTGGAATAACACTGGAATATCTATAACTTTAGATTTGCACACATAAATATCAAGGAAAATTAGCTATTGAAACAGTTATATTTGTTCCGACAGCCTTAGTGTCTATTCTGATACTGTACGTGAGAAGGATTATATAACATACTGTATGTACATCATGCATTTCATACAATTTTATGATTTTAACTCAAAGTTTTGATAATGTTTTATTTTGCTAAAGTGTGAGTTTTGAACACACACAAGATCACCACTGCTGCTGTATTATTTATTTATTTATTTAATTATTATTTTGTTTTGTTTTTTGACACCAATGGTAGCACTTAGAAATCTTTGCTTTTTCAACCATAGTGTCTCAATGACTTTTAGTATTGTCATGTGTAACTGTATGTCTATGTCTATATCTGTGTGTAGCCATTGACATAGACGTTGTGGGTTTAGAGTCGGAGGAGCCTGAACCTCCTCCTCCTCCCCAGCAGCGTTCTCCTAAAGCCAGCCCAAACCAAGTCATATCCACTTTAACCCGTGAGAAACGAATGCCCTTCTTTAAGAAGGTAACCAGAGAGGCGGGTCCTCTCGTTTTTCGCACTCCTCCATATGGTTGTATGTCTCTCCAACACCACGCGGTGTGCACCCTCCTGTCTGCCCATGCAACATCTCTGTCTGAATGACCGCACGAGAGCAATAAGCATGCTCGCCTAGCTAACCGATTTACTTTCTCCCCCCCTCTGTCTGCTCTCCCTTCTCTCTCAATTTCTGGCCTCAAATTCAAACTCCACTATCCTCTTCTGCCCTCTTCTTCTGCTTTCCTTGGTTCCTTTTCTCCTCTTTCACTTAATGCTTTCACTTCCTTTCTGTCCTTCTCCCTCATTCCCTCTCTCAGCTAAGCAGAAGCTGAAGTCGGTAAGTTAGGCTGCTGTAAGGACATGTAGGAGTCTCCTGAAGCCTGTAAGGCCCACTGGAGTCTCTGCATTGCTGTGTGTTTTTTGCCTCCCCACTAATCTTTCTCTGTAACTGGGTCTAGTTTTAACATAGATATGTGTGCGTGTGTGTGTGTGTGTGTGTGTGAGAGAGAGAGAGAGAGAGATGCAGTGAATGGGACCTCAGTTCATACGTATTTTAAATTTTCTGAAGGGGTTCGCATGGAATGTTTCAAAGTTTGTTTTTTGTCTATCCTGACCTAAATGCTTTTTGATATAAAAACAACCCACCGAGCATCAGCTATACTGAGAAAATACCCTCAGGAACCCCGTGAGCAAATTAGGATATGTGACATGTAAGCGTACGCTCCGTCCTGGTTTATTTTTATTGTTTTACATTACCAGACAACTCGAGGTCCCATTCAGAGCTTTGTAACAAAACAGTGTTCTATTCCCGCTTGCTTGACTAACATGTGTTTGTTGTGATCTGTCTAAAGCACTGATTGTGTCATTGATACCAAACCGTACTATGTACATGCCTTTGGTGAAGTGTGTGATATCTGTGTTGTTCAGCTGTTTCTCTGAAAGATTAGAATGATCATCTTTACTGAGGACTATATCCAGAACAATAAAGCATGATCACACTCAGAACGAAGACCCGTTCTTGTGTTTGTTAGGTTTAGCATTGGTGTTACAGATATGGGCCTCATTTATCAATCTTTTCATAAAGATGGGTGTAAATGTGTCGGTAGGCCAAACTTAAATTACAGAGCACATTCACATCTCAGCGCTGTAGTGACGGCCACAAGTCTATAAGAAGCAAAACTCACAGAGAGCTGAAAACAACAAGATTGTGCCTGTGAAAGAGCACTTCTTGATGGCAGAGTGCACGAAATCTTCCAGTAATGCAGCTCAGCCATTGCAGCAGTTCAACTACCATAGACACCGATTAACTCCATATTTATAGGGTGCTATAGCTTCTTTGGGAAGTTTGTGTTATTATTTTTTTTAATTGACGGATTTGTCTTGGGTCGTTTCTCCTCCAAGATGTTACTACACTTTTCAATTTCGAAAAACGTTTAAAGGACCTATTCAGACTTGCCAGCGTAATTTAGATTCTTAGGGCAAGTATATGAATTAAAGTCTGTCAGCTGATGTTGTCATCGGTGAGACTCCTTATAAATAGATTTACGGAAATTCACGTTGCTTTCATTGGATAAGCATCCATCCAGCCATCGTTTAAATAAATAAATAAATAAATAAATAAATAAATGAATGAATGAATGAATGAATGAGGCCCATCGTTTATTATTATACAAGGAAGAATCAAAAAGTGAAGGCAATTTTAACGCTTCGTGACAACCCAGAGAGCAAAAGACAAAATATGGAGTGGAGACATCCATCTTCTCTAGCGAAGAAGAAATTTAAAAGTCAGCCCTCCCCCAAGAAAATCATATTCATATTGTTTTGGGACACAAAGATTCCTATTTTGGAGCATTTCCAAGCGCATGGTCAAACAACGAACAGTGCAAATTCCTGTGCATTGCTAGGAAATGAACTTAAACCTGCAATTCGCAGTAAAAGAAGAGGAATGCTGTCCAAAACAGTCTTGCTGCAACATAACAATGAACGTCCTCATACAGCAGCAGCGACAGTGGAGACAGTGCAACGGCTCGGGTTCGAAGGTTTTCCACGTACTCCTTATTGCCCGGATCTGGTGCTGACTGATTATCGCATCTTCGGTCCACTGAAGGAGGCGCTGCGCGGTCGCAGATTCACCGCTGATGATGAAGTAAAGGAAGCGGTGCTCACCTGGCTTCGGGAGCGCCCGAAACAGAACCTAGTTTAATGGTACAAGACATGGGGCCTATGTGGAAAAGTGATATGTTCAGTTTCACACAGTTACTTCTATTAACGCCGTTAAATGCGTTTTGCCTGTACTTTTTGATTCTCCCTCGTATCATATTCTGTCCTTGTTGACCGTATCATACATCAGTGAATAAAGAACTTTCTAGGAGCAGACATCCGTCTCAGCCTACTTACTCTGTTCCACTTTCAGGCTGAGAAGTTTAATTAAGAGGATTCATTCGCAACTGTAAATGAAGACCTAATTCAGTCTTACATTACAGAATGTTAATTAGACGTTACAGTTTCAGCAGCAGTTGATGAAGTGAACTCATTGCTTCATCATGCTGAAGACTGAACGTCGTAAGCAAAAAAAAACGTGACAGTCTGCTTAGGCCTGGTTGGATTTCTGTACTTTCACACAGTAATACTTTGGGTGAGATTTTTAGACAAAAATCAGCACGCATTCCAGACTGTAATACTTTGACCAACTGGATCTGTTTCGATTCTCAGAACATTTCTTGGCATTTGTTTTCTGGTGTGGTCATTTGGTGTGACTGTACAACAGTGGTCATCAATCCCAAGACCCTAGACCTCAATGTTCGACACATTTGTTGTGTCCTGTAGTATACAGAAAATCCCTGTTCAAATATGAGTGTACAACTTATCATCAAGCACAACATGAGCTGGATCAGGTGTGTTTACTGGAGAAAAACCACTCGAATGTGCAGATCACGGGGTCCAGTGAATTGGGATTGGTAAACCCTGGTATACGGTGTATACTGAATGTGATGTAAGTTGATGTCATGTGTGTGAGTGGGTGGGAATGAAGGGTCGAGTGTGGGAGAGAAGGAGACTGACGTGTTTTCCTGCACTCTTCAGACGGAGCACATCCCCCCGTATGACGTGGTGCCCTCCATGAGGCCCGTGGTCCTGGTGGGACCTTCGCTCAAGGGCTATGAGGTCAGATACCTCAATAATGACTTTAAATCAAGCATCATAAATCTTCCCAGAATCAATTGTGTTGCAATAGGATTTCCAGTCATTCTTTGGAAATGTGGATGTTTTCCTGACCACATGTTGGTTCAGTGCCGTGCTTCATGCTCAGTTTGGATAAACACTGGGTGTCATTTTGAACTCCTTACACGTCTATCATTTTTCTCTCATACATTGAAAAAAGATAACGATATTACCAAAATGCTCTACACATGAAGCCATATTATGTACTGTATATTGACCAGTTATGTTTCAGTAATAACGCCGGTAGCATTAGGGGTAAATGTACTGTATATCTGTTCTGTGTCTCTTATTTATACAGTCTTTTTTTTTTTTTTTTTACAGGTGACAGACATGATGCAGAAAGCATTATTTGACTTTCTGAAGCACAGATTTGAGGGAAGGTAAGAGCTTATCCCAAGTCCTTCTCTGTCTGTTTCTCTGAGAGCGCCTGTCCTGACTGGTCCTTCTTTGGGGTAGTTTATGTATTAGCGTGTGTATGTGTGTGGAGCTACTTTAAATAGTCTTGTCTCATTGCCTTAATTGGCCATGCTGGACCATAAGCACAAGGCTGGCTTGCATGCCTGCGCCTTCTCCTGGCCTGAGTGTTTTCCCGGAACGGGACCGATGCCTCTTCCCAGTGCAGCACAGAAAAACACAGAAAACACAGCTCAGTGTGTGTGTGTGTGTGTGTGTGTGTGTGTGTGTGTGTGTGTGTGCTGAAATGAAAGCAAATCATGTCCAATACAGTAACAGTAATTTTAGCTATTAAAATTCGTTTGCATAAATGACAAATTTGGATTTCAGTAACCACTGAGACTGGATAATAAATGTGTGCACAAGTCTGTTATTCTAAATAATGTGGTATTTTCTGAACCAAAAAAATTCAAAGTGGTCACAGTTCTGGTCAGTAGTTTTCATTCTGGTGTTTTGTTGGGCACGGACATACTGCCGTGTCACTTCCTTTCTATTCGTAGAGTTATTTTTGGGAAGTCATTTTCTTAAATGTCTTGTGCTCGTGCTCTCACTTTTTCTCACTCTTGTCCTAGGATATCAATCACCCGGGTAACAGCAGACATTTCTCTAGCCAAGCGATCTGTCCTGAATAACCCTAGTAAACATGCCATCATTGAACGCTCCAACACCCGGTCCAATCTTGGTAAGTGCATGTGTGTGTGGTGAGTGTGTGTTTGTGTAGCTTATGTATTGTATATATATGTATACATGTGTGTTAGCCTTCAGACTTCCATTTGTCTTCATCCATGACTTCAGCGCTTAGGAGTATCCATAAAGCACGTGTGAGTGCGTCATGAACGCCGTTGTATATGATCAGTGGCCTTCTTAAGGATGTTGCATCCATCTTTTAAGAAGTGACATTATATCTACACAACCTAAAAACAAGACTTGAAAGTAGGACACACAGGCTTTTGTCCCACAGGCCGTGAGTTTTAACACACAAGTGTCAAAGTGAAGGCCTGTGGGACAAACATGGCCTGATGCCATGTTTCATTTGGCTCATGAGAACTTGCAAAAAGTGATAGTGAAATGGCCTGTGGTAAAAACTACTCAACCAAATTCACGCTAACTATAATTAACAGCAGATTTGTAGTGTCACTCGAGTCTCACAGAGCTGAAACTCTGATTAAAATCAATGCTTATCTGCTGCGTTTGGCACAAGTTAGACCCGTGTCTTTAAAAAAAAAAGAGCCAGGAAGACATCAGATGTTAGCCTTTAGTGTAATTCAGTGGATCACATACTGTATATGTGATTAGCATCCAAGCTATAATTCCATGCAGGTTCTCTTTCTTATCGTTATATATTTTGGAAAGCAGCTGTAGTCTATATAAGGGCTTGCATGTATTGTTTTTTTTACTAGTTGAACAGTAGACGTATTGAAAATAAAAACCCTTTTTTGGACTATTTTCTGTAGTTATAGCAAATGAGAGCAGTATCCTTACAAAAAAGATTTCAAACACAAAGCTATAAGATATAAAAGTAAAAATGTTCTACTGAAGCGAAACAAAATAGTCTTACACAACATGCAGTTGACTCTACGATTCATCTAGTATCAAATATTACAATTATACCATCTGCCTGCTTTTCGTTACCACCTGCCTCGCTGTTTTTTTTCACCACTCTGCCTCAGCAACATCCCCGCAGCAGCAAAACCTCTATGTCTGCACTATTTATTAGAACATAGTCGAATTGACTAGACAACAGTACATTAAAAAATTTTTTAAATTGATCAATCAATATATAGTCGATCCTCTAATCTATGGACAGCGCATTAACGGATATCGGATGCAACAGATAAAATCTGCTGGTCTGAATACATAATCCATTAACCAGAATGTCCGGTATGAAAGTTTAAAAATCTCGGATGTTGCGATCTGAGTCCTGTAGTTCAGCAATTGGCCACTAGGTGGCAGTGGTGTGTGTGCTACTAGTTGTTTACAAGTGTCGGGTGAGCTGTGGTCGTTGTGAAACTATACTATTTTTTCAGCTATTATTTGGTGTTTTTCACAGTTTTTCTGCCCAGTGCCATCATTATGCCACCCAAAGATAAGTCTAGTGGTAAAAGAAAGCGTCTCAATCTTAGTAT
>JAQMCW010000001.1:15234327-15244443 GCA_030068335.1 Chrysichthys cranchii
CTCTCGCCCGATGTCAGCTGGGATTGGCGCCAGCTTCCCCCCGCGACCCTGAATAGGATTAAGCGGCAGAAGACGAATAAAGACGTTGATATGCCATCCTCTTTAAACTCTGTAGGAACTCATAGTTGAGAAGACTACCCCCAGTGGTCGAGTAAGAATTTCAAGTTGGAGGGCATTTCTTTGGCTTTTCCCAGTTGGAGGTTGGGAGTTACATAGATTTTACAGATTTTGCACTAAAAGCTTTATATGTGCAATGCAAACACTACACTCCTTCTGTACACTCGTTGAATTCTTTAAATCATTGCATCCTTTTGCATGCAAAAGAATCCAGTCAATCCATTGATTTCGTCCTCCGATAGACAGTTCAAGAGTTTGTGCTGCTTCCGTGTACTCTTTAGATGTAGCATAAATGTTGTATTTTATTGTGTTTCTAGTCAGGCAACAGTACTGTGTGAAATACAAAAAGGTCATCTTTGGGGGGAAAATAAATGTTATAGCACCTGTCATTATTGTCATTGATTTTTTTTTTGTTTTGTTTTTTTAGTGCCTGCTGTGAGGAAAAGGTTTTTGTGTAGCTTTCAGCGCAATCGCATTTGAAGTGGCAAAGAAAAAACAAAGTGACAAAGTATTACGTTTAACCCAACAGTACACAGAGACTTCCTGAACACCTGTTTGCTTTTATTTTCACCTAGAATGGTCTTCTTTATGCAAGTCAACAATCTTTCCCCACAGTATAGAAATATTTTAAAAGTAAAATAATTTACCTTTAAGATTTCCCTATTATATGTTCTATATAGACCCAAAAGTATGTGAACAACACTAACCAGTCGTAAGTGTGTTTTTTAACAGACTGGGTAATAAACACTGACCATCCAACATTATTAGGAACGCCCGCTCATTGATCTAATGAGCCAATCATGTGGCAGCAGGAGCACAATGAATAAAATCACACAGATACAGGTCAAGGGCTTCAGTTAACATTCACATCAAACATCAGAAAAAGTGTGATCGTGGCATGGTTGTTGGTGCCAGATGTGCTGGCTTGAGGATTTCAGAATTCGCCTGGAATTTTCCCACACAGCCATCTAATGACAAAGGAAGGTTTTTTCCAATCTTCAATCTATCCAGGTTGATTCAGTCTGTGCTCACAGTAGTCTCAGGTTCCTGTTCTCGACTGACAGGAGTGGAAGCAGATGCAGTCTTCTACTCTTATAGCCAGTTGTTGGTTCTATATCATTGGGAAATGGTTCTTCGGCACTATAGAAAGAACAGGAAATAAATATGTGAACAGAAGTATCAGAATCAGCTTGATTCTCCAAGTTTGTGTACACACACTAGGAACTGGACTCTGCTATTTTTAATTGCTCTCAATGTACTGGATAGAATAGACCCAAAAATAAATCATGAAAATGAAGGGCAAAACTCTTTGACTTATTTAAGCTTGACCTCTTGGGACAATTCATTTCACATTTTACTATAAAGCCTTTAAAACATACAGTGAAATTCAGCTTGTGAGTGGCAAGTTGTGAGTTATGAGCCAGATTAGTGCTTTTGAGCCCTTGAGCAAGATCCTTAAACCTCAGCTGCTTACACGCTTGAATTCTGCCCTTAAAGTGTCGTTAAATAAAAGCAGCGGCCAAATTAATAATGCACCACTATCTAGGCTCTTAGTAGCGTAATGAGTAGGAGTTTGGATTATAAATAACAGTCCATAAATTATAATGGCTGTAATGCATTTCGATTACATACTGTTGATATTTAACACCCCGCCTTTAGTATAGCGGTCTATTAATTTGACCTGACATTTCCCACGATTTTTTTCTCGCTTGATGAATCATTCGGAGCAGCTTGGTTTCATCCTTAATGGAAGGATTAATGTTCTTTTTCCTGCCCAGGTTTGTTTTCTCCTTAATCATGAGATGGTCATACCAAATATATTAAAAAAAACAGTTTCTAAATAGCTCTCAGGAATGTGAACTTGTATTGTGTTTAGAAATCAGAAAGTACCCGTGTTGCAATCAGTTCTGATGCAAAGTTATAATTCCAGTTAAAATACTTTGTGAATGTATTTTCTATAACAGTAGCTCTGGTAGTAGATCCTGTTGACGTTAATGCACTAGATCTTATACCTTTTTGTTTCTATAGTGAATGCTCTTACACAGGGGCTTGTACAGCACGGGATCCGTGTAATTTAAGGCTAAAAATAAATGGAATAAAAAAAAACATGCTGTTCCTGTTAGATGTTTGTTTAGTATTTCTTGTAAGAGCCTGCATTGTCCACATCTTTGTAGCATATTCAATAAGTTTCCAGACACAGGACAGTCTCCAGGACAGATGAGGTTCTGGTTCTTGTTAACTTTAAAAGAGAGAAAAAAATGAGAGCTTCGTGAGGGAACGACTGTTCATAAGTGCCGTAACTTAAGCACAAACAGGGACTTACTTGTGTCACGGACATTCCACAACCTTAAATGTAAATATAAACGGATAAAAATACACAATGTGTTGCTCATTAGTAAATTAAAAATTGTAATCGTTGGCAAACTCCTGTGGAATGAGGGGATTGCACACTTTGGGCTGTGTTTCCAATGTGTAATGTAATGTAATGTTTTGTATAATGTGTCTTCATTTAGGCTACTTTGTGTCTTTTAGTAATGTCTTAGCAAGTACATACAACTATAACTCCATTTTATATAAGACCCAAGGTATAGATCTGACTTTGTCTGTCACATGTGGTGATCAGACTGAGAATGAGCTGAGGGAGGTATGGATGGAGAAGACAATGATGCACGAGTGGAGGAGAGCTGAAGTGCCTCTGAGGAACCTGAGGAACTTCGAGCTTATCTTTGAGGTAGTGCGTGCGAGAGACGTCAGCGGCGGGGCAGCACTCGACGACATACAGTTTATCAACTGTGCCCGCAGTGAGTACACACACACACACACACACACACACACACACACACACACACACACACACACACACACACACAGGGGCCATTGTGTTCTGCCTCATATATCATTGTTTCCCAGTTCAGTGGTTTTCGAGCTTTCCCTGCTCCCAGAGCACCTGATTTAATTTATCGAGCCCATTAGCCAGTAACTATCTGATGAGCTGCATCAGGTGTGTTAAATGGCTAAAAAGTTCAGTGCGAGTTTGCACCATGACTGGAATTTTAGTGTCAGACTCAAGCCCTGGAGGTCCCCAACACTAAGCGAGTTCAGCTTTCTGCCTCATTTAACTTTAATTTATATGACTTATATATGGGATCAGCTCATTTCTAAAACCTCTGTGGTCTGTTTGTGGTTACAAGAGTGGACTGGGGTGTCCAAGTATTTAAACGTAGGAAGGCAAGAGGAAAGAGGGTGGAGAAAGGAGATCCCAGGTTTAATTATTGGTGTAAATTAAAGTATTGACTTTAGAGCTCCTTATGTTGGTGTATTTCAGTTAAAATACCTAGCATGAAAACTTTGGGTTTGATTCCTTAATACCATGCTAAAGGACGGCAGAAAACACACGTCACTGTAGAGCTGTGGAAAAGGCTGAAGGTGCACAACAGTGTGTACAGACCACGGAGGTTTTCTTTAGATGTTTGACGGAGTGATCGTGGCCTTCAGGAACATTTCTAGAAAGTTCACTTAGCACACATGCTGACACATTCAAATGAAGTGTCAACTTTTAATTTCCCTCAAGTCCCATTATTGTTTAATATTCAAGTAGTGACTTGACCAGCAGGACTCTTTGGACAGCTCTCAGCAGTGCTTAATAAAATATCATATCACTCGCTTAATTAGCTGACGAAAAAAACACGACTCTCTTCAAGCTTAAGAGGCTTCATATTTGGGCACCGGCACATAATAGCAGGGGAGACGCGTGGATTTTCTTTCATTATTTATTTTGTAGCATGTCTGGTGCGAAAGCTGGTAATTAAAGTTTGAAAAAAGTTGGGAAAGTGATCTCAGGACAGCTTCAAAGGTAAGAAACATTAGCATTTACACCAGAGCGAGTTACAGAACTTAATGATTATCCTAATTTAACCCAGGTGGAAAGTACTTGAGTAATTATACATCATTTTAAATATATACTTAAATATATTGTGCTGGATTTATACACGACTTTAGTGTTATTGGACTTTAATGCTCTTTAAAAAAAAATACCTTCTACTCGTTTCGTCTTTATTTAGACCTTCAAAGTATTCATGACAAATCTGGACGTTTTCCTCTTCTCATTCATCCAGTCACTGTATGCAATACAGCAATAGGATGTTGGCACCGTTTACTTCCATTTCAATTTAAAGCTTCGAATCCAATACGTCAAAAAAGATGAAGAATCATACTAGCCCATCATCTACAGTGACCTTCTCATACCCAACGTAGCTTTAGCTATTTGGATGCATCCAGTGCAACCTAATATTGATCAGCCACTGCACTGATGTGTTGAACTTTAAACATAGGCATCTCTAGCTCGACCTCAGGATGCTTCAGTGTACTGGAGTAAGCAATGACGCATCCATATAATTTGAAGAAAAAAACATGTTGAAGTGAGTTTCAGTGATTTCAGTTTTCAGTCATGTTTGCTAACTCATGCTTTTTTTCCTTGCTAATGCCCAAGTTAGTTTGGCATCAGTTCCAATGGCTGACTGTCATTTTAGCACAGAGCCACACTACCCATCAGCCCCTGCATGTCACATGATCTGATCACACATTGCATTACATTTCAGTCATTTGGCAGATGCCCTTATCCAGAGTGACTTACATTTTTACACATTTTACTCATTTACAATTGAGCATTTGAGCTTAAGGGCCTTGCTCAAGGGCCAAGCAGTGGCAGTTTGGTGGTGCTTGGATTTGAACTCCCGACCTTCTGATCAGTAATCCAGCGTCTTATTATGCCTTCTTATATAGACCTTCTGTGTCTTGTTATGCCTTGTTATCAACACTGTTTGTCGTCATCATTGTCAAGCTTTCCTTGTTTTCATCGGTGACAGTGGCGACGGTGGTGGCAGCGGCGGCGGCAACGGTGGTGGTGGTGGTTCTTGTTATATGTGCTACATAAGTGCTTATAGTCTGTATGGTTCTTGCCTTGTACCTATAGTTCATATTGGTGTTTCTTATTTTCACTGATTTTTTTGCACTTTACACAATCAATTTCCTGCATTTGCATCTAGTGCCAAATCCTGACATCATCTGCTAGGCATCATTAGCCAAGAAGTCAAATTCAAGCTAATGGGGAATATTGGCTGTTCGCAGGGTGTTTGGTTTTTGATGAATTTATAAGAAAGCTATATAGCATCATGTATAGGATCATGTCTCTGACCAGCAGACTTACTGAGACTGAAAGATGTTTCCAGGCTAAACTGTGTACTTGTATATCACAGTTTTATATAAGTAATTAAAGTTTTCACATGAATATATAATATTAATTCCATCCTTTAAAAATATGTGCTTTTTTACATTTTAAATTAGTACATTTTTGGCCTTTGCCACTTTAGCTTAAGTATAATTTCGACCCACTATCTATACTTGCACTTGGGTCTCATTTCTCAGCACCTTTTCCACTTCTGCCTGTAATTGCAGCTCCACACAGACTTACATGGATGCACATGGATGTGCTGATTACCTAAATATCCATTTACACTGCACACACAGAAACACATCTTCACTTCTCAGCTTTTTATGTGTTTTCCTCTGTCCTCCTTGTCTGCTTGTAAAAGCAGAAAGGCATTTAACAGCGTAATGAAAACAGTGTTCAGCTCTGTACAAATCTCCTGAAGAAGCTACTTCAGCATTCGTGTGTGTGTGTGTGTGTGTGTGTGTGTGTGTGTGTGTGTGTGTGCATGTAGTGTTCCCTAATGTGTAATAAAGAAGTAATTTGATGTCATTGAATGTGATAAATGTATTCCTTGTAATACTTGTAACAGAAGCAGTTATCAGAAGCATCATAAGAAGAAGATAAATTGTGATATTATATGTTTTTAATGGTGTTTTTCCATTCTTTTTAAATTCTCAGCTTGCCATACTGTTGCTCTGTAATATGGTTTAGCTTTAATATTGGTTTTGGTTAACTCCAAAAGGGAGATTTCTTACTTTTGCCATGACTATTGTTCTGAGGTGTGTGATGTGCTTTTGTCTGAGCTCTTTTGCAGCACGTGTGACAGCGAGAGAGAGAGAGAGGGTAGGGGACTGTAGACAGGCAGCCCCGGGGGCATGTTCTTAAAAAAAGAAAGCATATGAATATCTGACAGTTTTGGCTTTGAGGGGACATTTGGCTGCACCCCATGAGGAAAACTGTCTTGCATTGCCTTTTTGCTTTATTTATATACAAAAACTGCTGCTTTTATTTGGTAAAAGAGCTAAGACGGTTTTGTTAGTGAAGTCAAGGTCAGGGTTGCATTTCCTGAAGCATTGCCTTAATTAGCTGCAGTAACTAATGAACTAAGCAAGCAGTAAGACAAATGCATATGTGTGTTTATATTCGTTTGTATCTGTGTTTGTTTTCGTTTCTGTATTTACATTATGTTCATATTTCAGGTGGCACACATCCTGGTTCTTGCCCTGAAGCAACTGATTTTGTGTGCAACAATGGCAAGTGTATCGTTTCAAGCCTGGTGTGCGACAATAAGCCGGACTGCACCGATGGATCTGATGAGCTGGACTGCAGTGAGTGGATTTTCTCTTTCTGAAGTTACTGTTTCACACAAAGCTGTAATGTTACACACCTCTTATATTATACCAAGCTAGCACTCTTAAATGTGTGAAGTAAAAGCACCAGTACATTATTGCAGTGTTTGCCATTTTGGGTTAGAGACTAAAAATGGTATATAAATATAACCATATCTGGGATCTAAATTTGTGACAGGTCGATTAGGCATCCTAAACAAACCAGAAAAGCTATATATCCCTTTATGGTTCAGTTACAGCTCATTTATAATCCTTGCATGGAGAGGACAAATCCACTACCCAGAGAATTATCAGTGCTCTTCTTTTTTCGTATAGGGGAAAACTATTACCTACAATAAACTTTACAGATGATGGGCCTCATTCATCAAGCTGGATATGAACAGATTTGTTCTGAATGGATAAATAATTCATAGACTAAGCTGTTAACGCACATTTTTAGTTACTCTCACAAACTTAATGAAACATTTGTAAAACCCAGTCATTTCACATCATTGGCATTAGCTGAAAAAAAAATCAAATATGAAAAAATAAAGAAAGCAAACAAACACAAATCCATGAAATCCATTAATTAAAACAATTAATACTCATCATTTGCTTAAGTTTGTATTTGCAAATAAAAGGAGAACGGACACAGGCAGTGCAGGAATTGGTTTAAGTATCTTTAATTGCTATAAAAAATGATATACCAACTCTAGGCCAATGCCAACACTAAGCAATTGATAAGTGACTGATGTGGTACGTATCAAGAACTGTATCTGTTTATTCCCTATTATGACATTCATCAATGTACGCACATATGTATGAAGTGCTTCCAAAATGATTGAAATAAAAATGCCTTTTGAACGTCATTAAAACAGGAGCCATGTGTTTCAATCAAAATGTATTATCTTGTAATAAAAAATGCCTATATACTGTATTTAACCTCAACATAACACTTGCTGCTTTGTTGAATAAAGGGTACTGATAACTGTGGCGGTATCTTCACAGGAATTATTAAATCAGGACAGTGCTTGCGCAGGACAGTGGAACTGTGTGTGTGTGTGTGTTTTGTTTTTTTTTGTCCATATAAGCAATGCGTTATGTCCATTTTTTCTTTCACAGGTGGCCTGGCAGGAGCCTGTAACTTCAACATGCCTGAGGATGCGTGGGAGACAGCATGTCAGCTGGTGCAAGATAAGAATGACGACTTTGACTGGCAGATCGGACATGGCAGAAAACATGAAGGAACCGGACCATCCACTGATCGCAGTCCCGGTAAGTGTTACAGCTACGGCAAACTTTAAAGCTCTTCTGTTCTACTTAAACTAGTACCTAACTCCATAGATTAGCAATTCAGACAATCAGAAAGACTTACTTATGTATCCGTACAGGTGATGGATGAGGGTTATTCCGACATGTAGTGAAAGCAACATCTAAAAGGTTTTGCAAAATAAGAACAGAGTTGAGGAAAAACAAATATGTCACCATGATCAGTCTGATTACATGGTTTCCTGTTACAGTGGCCCTGGATTATTGATATACCCTAATATCCTTCTAGGAATTTCTAGGAAGAAAATTGATCCAGAGCTGCTTATGAGGAATAATAACGAATTCCAAGAGATCACAGGAGTAAAATCGCGTTCAGAGCAGCATGATAATGAAGCAGTTCTAATATTAACCATTACCTCAAACCGCCTGAAAACTTTTTGGTCTGCTTCAGATCTTTTCTGTATCATATACACAGAATAAAATACATAAATAAAATGAATAGTAACAGTAATAAAATATTACTAAAACTCTGTGCTGGCATAATGAGTCGGAATGAGGAATTTTCCAACGTGACTTATTATTACTGCCACATTGTCCATCTAAAGACCTTCAAAATGAGGTGTGGTTTGTTGAAATCGGACAAAAAATGACCGAGTTGCATCCAACTGAAGTCGAACACTTCTAAGGGCGTTTGGAAACTCGCTTTCCATCGGTTCATAAAAGCATCATCGGGAATTCCATGTGTATTATCAGGAAGTAGAGGAACTACGCTTCACAACGATACCAAACATGGGTAGGGGGATTCCCGCGTCTCGCCGCGAGCGTGGTGAAAAACACGAATTTATCATGGAATATTACGACAAAGGACTAATTAATGAAGACATACGAATGAACATAATGAACAAAACCTTAAAATAAATGTAGTTTGGGATGTTTTCTTGCTGTTTTATCATGGGGATCAATAAATGAGGGCTTTATGAACTCATTTTTGAGAAAATCTCATTTTGACCGAAACCAAGTTTTGCCTCTTAGCTCATAATTAGCCTATGCGCATTCCGACTCATTATGCCAGCACAGGTCACAAAGCTTACCTGTCTGATAAAATGACTTGAATCCCTAATTTATCTTGTACTAGGAGATCCCACCACTTGTGTGCATGTTCGAGATAAATAACTTTAAACATCAGTAAAACCTATCTACAGCATGTTTCCCTGTCCCAGCCCTCAATAACGTCACCATATGGACAAACGTATGTGGAAAGCTGACTATCACAGATGTCCCCAAACTTTTGCCTTAAATTTGGAAGCACACAATTTGTACAATTGTCTAGAACAGGGGTCCCCAACCACCGGGCCGGGTCTTTTGGTCCCGGGCCGTGCCGCTCTCTTCCATCGCAACATTTTGCATCCCCCCCCGCGCGCGCACGTGCTCTCCTCCATCACAACATTCTACCCCCACGCATGCACGCGCTCTCCTCCATCACAACATTCTTCCCCCCGCACGCACGCGCTCTCCTCCATTGCAACATTCAGGATCTATAAAGAAATCTTGGAAAACTGGGATTGTCGCTTGAGATATTAAAACACTATAACCTGTGTAGTTCCTTAGATTCGAATATAAAAGAAAAATTCACAAAGGCTATATGGCACTCTAATCATGGAAACACCCTTACAGACTTCATTCATTCAAAATAATTTAACATTAATGTAATGTTTCTTCCCATTACCTCTTACATTCAAAATGTCTCCAAGATTTCCCCAAAATGCAATTTTCCTGTATTCCTTGATGCAATGCAAAAAGTATGTATATTTATTCTGATTTATATCCGACATTTCATGTCTATAATGAAAGTCTCTTGTGTATCTGTGGGTGTGAACTGGGAGATGGTGCAGGGAGCTACCTGTATGCGAACTCAGCCGTGCAGCGAGAGGGGGATGTTGCTCGTATAATCACCCAGCAGGAGTTTCCTGCTAGTACTGGTGTCTGCCATCTGCGCTTCTGGTTCCACATGTACGGCTCCAAACAAATGGGCACACTGAAGGTGAGAAAGAGAACGGCACTGGGGGATTGGCAGGTAGCGCTATTGAGCCGATCTGGAGGGAAAAAAGTCCATACTTTTTACAACCCCGATTCCAAAAAAGTTGGGACAAAGTACAAATTGTAAATAAAAACGGAATGCAATGATGTGGAAGT
>JAQMCW010000001.1:15246540-15257029 GCA_030068335.1 Chrysichthys cranchii
GAGGACACGGCGTCCATGATTACCAACAAGAATGTCAAATTTGGACTCGTCTGACCATAGAACACTTTTCCACTTTGGGGGGAAAGCAAGAGAGAGCAATAATACATATCACAGTAGTCTATGTTATGTACATTTTGTATTGTTTTGTATGTATTTATTAAGGCAGCTAGCAATTAGCATTCACCTACTTGTTATTAGGGAGGCATCCATACGAATGGTTGGTACTGTGGTTTGCTCCAATGCTATGTTAATTTGTCTGTACTTCTAAAAGAACTTTAGAACACCAACATCCAATACCACGTCACATTTAGTGTTGTTACGTACACTGTCATGCTAATGAACAGATGACATGAAAATACAGCGCTCTGGATGTAGTCCTTATTTAATGATGGCAATCAAAGTAATACAAAGTGTAAACTGTGCTCTGTGAAGAGGTACTGCAGTGTCATCCTACATACCGTACAGATAACCTGACTAAACAACTCATGGCACTTAAACAATATCTTTAAAAGAGAGCACAAGGGCAGCAAACCTGAGTTTACAGAGCAGTATCAGTAAGTCTGGTCATTATAAATGAGCTCAAGTGCGTTTTCCAAGTACAAAAGTAATTACAAGCTTGGAGCAGTACAGAGAATCTAAGAATTCAGAGCAAACTGAATACTGAGATACGTGTGCACATGAGGGTCTACACTTTGCTGACAATCAGGATGCCCATTCAGTGCACCTTTCACTCATGAAATAAGCCTAATTTGTCCTCATCTGAACAAACACTATATTGCTTTAGTCACGTGGTAGCACAGTAGGGTAATGAGGGTAATTTTGCAATGTGGAGAGTCTCAGTTTTACCTGTAGCCTGAAGAAAGCTCAACTCTCACACTTCATATGTGTTTTGTAGTAATTCTACTGCATTTGTTGACAACCTAACCTTGTGATAGAATGATGATGATTTCATTGTACAAAAGGTGCTGCAGACAATTTGCACATGAAAGTCTTTACGTGTGAAGCTGGGTTGGGTTTTTAAAAAGAAATGTATAGCATCTTAAGTCCATTGCTAGCAGCTCACAGCAGCAACCAACACAAATAGAAACACAGTGGAACCCTGGATTGCGAGCAACTTGGTCTGCGAGTGTTTCGCAAGACGAGTACAATTTTTTAATACATTTTGACTTGATGAACGAGCGAGGTCTTGCAATACGAGTAGTATGCATACGCTTCGTCTGCCGAGCCTCACATGATCACAGCTTCTCTCACTCACACCAGCCATGATTCTTTGCGAAGGTAAAGTGCAGCTTATTTTGTTTTTGTCAGGTGGTGGGGTTGAGGTGGACACATGTCATGACAAAGGTCAACCGAGGTGCAAACAAGATATCAGAGACTGGCATAAACACGAGAATAACAAGAAACAGAAGCTTGGTCAAAACCAGAGAAAGCAATCATGGGAATAGTAAGGCTTGGCAAGAGCACGGGAAATGGCAACTAATGCTTCGCAACCTTGGCGTGCTTGTGTGAGTCTTTTTATAGTTCCCACAATCAGTCCCAATCCAGTATACCTGTCACCACCAATGTGATGCTCAGAGCATGGCATGAGACCCCGTGCATGCACCAGTGGCAGGGAGGAAAGTATAACCCGGAACTAATCTTTACAGTAAGTAATATTTAGAACAGATGCACTGCACGCATGCTCCGCACAGGCAGATTCTTGACAGTTTTCTGTATTTTTACTTTATATTTTGTATTAATCATTTTTATATAAACATTTGCGGGTTGTGAAACGAATTAACTGAGTTTCCAATATTTCTTATGGGGAAACCCGCTTTCATATACGAGTGATTTGGATTACAAGCACGTCTCTGGAACGGATTATGCTCACAATCCAAGGTTCCAATGTAACTGCCATAAATCACCCCTGATTTTTAATGCTAAGCAGTTTACTCATCTCTCTATCTATAAGTATCAAAACCATGTACTTGTATTTGGGTTGAAAAAATGGTGATGCATTGCTAGTTATTCTTATGCTAGCTAAAATCTGAGAGACATATTTTTGCACTTTTACTTTAATACTTTTTTTTGTACTTTAACTTGAGTGATAACTTTGAGGCTGTGCTTTAACCAGAGTATTTTGGATTTTTCCTTGAGTAAAGAATTTGGGTACTTGTTCTACCCCTGCATACATCTAACCTCTAATCTCTCATTTTGCCCAAACTGCTTGTAAGAGTGATAGCCTCTCGGCTAACGCCGAGTAACCTTTCCATTGACAAACGCTTTGAGCGTTTCCAGTCTGCTTTGTGTGCACTGTATAACACTGAGTCCGCTCTTTTAATAGTCTTTAATGATCTTAACTCTGCTCACTCTGCTGCCCTCAAGAGATTTACTCAACTGGACCTTAGAGCAGATTTTAACACAGTAAATCATGGCATTCTTCTGTCTTGTCTGTTTTTTTATTGGGATTCCTGGCCCTCTATATGTCTGCGAGACTCCACTCCGTCTTTGGATAACCATAATTGTTTTGCCACATTCAGTCAGGTCCATGAGTATTTGGGACACTGGCACAATTTTGGTAATTTTGCCTCTGTATGCAACCACAATTGGTTTGAAATTAAGCAATCAAGATGTGAGAGAAGTGTAGGCTTTCAGCTTTAATTCAAGAGGTTTGACAAAAAACACCCCGCATTAACTGTTCAGGAATTGCCGCCGTTTTTTACATAGCCCCTCCACTTTCACAGGCTCCAAAGTAACTGGACAATTGACTGATAAGCAGTTTCATGAATGTAAATACAGATGGTTTACCTCAAAATGCAAAGTTTGCCCAGTTCTGAAACAAGATTCTCCGGACAGTTGAAACCAAGATTAACTTGTACTGGAATGATGAACGAGAAAAGTGTGCAGAAGGAAAGGAAGGGATCATGATCCAAACCATACCACATCATCTGTCAAACATGGTGGACATGGGCATGTGTGGCTGCCAGCGGAACTGGGTCACTGGTGTTTATTGATGATGTGACTGCTGATGGAAGTAACAGGATGAATTCTTAAGTGTATCGAGCTGTATGTGTTTCTTCTCAGATTCAGTCAAATGATGAAAACCTGAAAGCACAGTGCTTCACGGGACAGATAGATAACGACCCAAAGCATACTGTGAAAGCAACCCAAGAGCTTCTTAAGGCAAAGAAATGGAATGTTCTTAAATGGCCGAGTCAGTCACGTGGACCTCAACCTAACTGAGCCTAATTGAGCATGGTTTTCAATTATTGAAGAAGAAACGAAGGCCGAAAGTCCCACAAGCAAGCAACGACCAAAGGCAGCCACAGTAAAGAAATTTCAAAGCATCTCATGGGAGGAAGCTCAGCATTTAGTGATGTCCATGTGTTGTAGACTTCAGGCAGTCATCGACTGCAAAGGATTTACCACCAAGTACTAAAATAACCTTGATATTTCTAGTTAGGTTAATTTGTCTTATTCCTTTTGACTCTGTGAAAGGACTACACCAGGGATGGGCAAAGCGGGGTAGTAGAGAGAAGATTATCAGCGTTTGAGTGAAATTTCCACATACAGGGTCATATTTCCTCCACTGCTACCTCAACCTTCATATAATGTCAGCATACCGTGCCAGAAAAGTAAATAACATAGTGTTACCAGAGAAGTGAGGAGAGGAGGTGGGCTTTGGATAACAGAAGTTCCTGGAGCTGTTTGTAATTTACATATGCATGCAAATCCATAGAT
This sequence comes from Chrysichthys cranchii, assembly GCA_030068335.1. Classification (NCBI taxonomy): domain Eukaryota; kingdom Metazoa; phylum Chordata; class Actinopteri; order Siluriformes; family Claroteidae; genus Chrysichthys; species Chrysichthys cranchii. Next base: position 15,250,261 of record JAQMCW010000001.1, read on the forward strand.
CCTTGTATTTTTTTTTTTTTTATTAAAGTAAAGGTGTAGAAATGATCCTAGGCCATATTGACAAGTTTCACTTGTACTTTTTTTTTATCATGATGATGATACATTTCCCAGGAAAGGAAAACACAGAGTCAGTATGCTATGAACCTAAAGTTTTTGCACTGAACTCTGTAGGTGTACACAGTGGGCAATAGTGGCATCCCCTTACTGATGTGGGCTGCTAGTGGGAGCTATGGAAACGGGTGGCGTTACAGCAACGTGGTGCTGTCAAACCCTCATGCCTTCAGAGTGAGTTTTCAGGCTGAGGTGGGAGGAAACAACTGGACAGACATCGCCATTGACGACCTCTCCTTCACCCAAGAATGTGCTATAGGAGGTACGGCACCTACACCGCCCATTGCATTTCTTCCTTTTCTCTATGAATTCCATCATTTTACCAACATTAAGCTTTATGTACTTGGCCCAGTGAATATCTAATAAATCTATGAGGAATATATGCTTTTACAAAGATCACTCTGTGCAGTTTGACCCAAGAGTAAACACGTGTAGGAAAAGTGTTTAAAAATCATCGACGCTTGTCATTGTTTTTGTATTTTTCTGTTTCCTCAGCCCTTGTCACGCCTGTCCCTCCGACATGTGATTCAGGACAATTCCAGTGTTTGTATTTGTTGGAGTGTGTCCCCCAGAGCTGGCGCTGTGATGGAGAAGTAGACTGTGTGGATGCTTCAGATGAGGAGGAGTGTGGGAGTTTGGTACCTGGGACTGTGCCACCACAGACAGGCTGTGAGGACACGCAGTACCGCTGTGCCAAAAACATGTGCATTCCAACACTCTTGCAGTGTGACAGCGTAGCCGACTGCCCCAATGGCGAGGACGAGCATGGATGTCGTAAGGAGCACGCACACATGCACACACATACAAAGTGCAAGGAATCTACTGTACATGATAAAACATTGATAGTAGCATTGATAATAATAACATGTAATCTATAGAGGACAGTGCTAATCAAATCAGTGTTAGATTGTAGGAAAGTTGCAAAAACTGTAGAAGGAATTCAAATATTGTTGCTGGAATGGAATAAAAAGTCAAGAGTAATACATCAAATAGGGTTAGTCCCTAAATCCTACGAGTGGAACATTTTGCCATTAAGCCTGTGAAAAAAATGAACAAATATTTTTCTTTGTTATGTATAGTAAAACAGCATTTGGTCTTTTTCATAAACTACTCAGGTGAATGTAGAGCACATATTTAGGGCTAGATATCTAAGACTTCATCCTAACACTAACATGAGTATTAATATGAACATTTTTTTAAACAGGATTGAGTATTTGTATGCATTTTTTGAACTGACCGAATGGATTCTCGATTCAAGCCTGGCTCATTATCATGGATTCTGACAAGTTGGTTTATTATTATTAAATAAAAATCATGTTTTTTGTTTGCTCTCTGTACTGCAGCATCAGTTTAGGTTTGAACTTACTAATGAATAAAAATGCCCAGAAATAGGTTTAATCATCGTCTAGTTGTTACATGATAATCTCATAATGATAAATATTAGATAACATTTTTTTAATTACAGATACAGTAATCCCCCGCAATACCACAGTTCGCCTCTCACGGGTTCAGTGCATCGCGGTTTTTCAAATTTTGAATTGCGGATTTTTTTAATTTCGTGGGACTCTGGAATATAAAAAATATTTTAAAAATGTTAATTCAAACATATTAAAAGAATACTAAATCGAAATAAAATACAGTATGAATTTCATCAGCAGATGAATACACAATGAAAACGCAGTTCACGCCACTTCCGCTTGGTGGGCGGACCAGGCAGGTGAACGCGAGGGTGCGCTAGGATTGGCTAGGATGCCTATAAACAGGAAGTCAACTCACCAACACATAGTAACCGTGTAGAATTTTATATGTTGTTAAAATGACGTACGTTTAAGAGTGTAGAAAGTGTTTAAGAGCATAGGACACGTTTATAAGAGTGTGGGAAATGTTAATAAAAGAGTGGGAAGGGTTTATAAAACCTTAAAATATATATAAATAATAAAATAAATGTAATGTCGCTACTTCGCGGATTTCACCTGTCGCAGGGGGCCAACGAAACGTAACCCCCGCGATAGGTGGGGGTTCACTGTATAAACAACTGTACAGTTATTTGTTAAAATATCATTCATTGCAAGATTAGCCTTGTAAGGCTAGCTTGAACGTTTAATTATTTTAGTAGAATTTAATATAAGCTAATAGCTACTTGTAAATGTAAGCAGTACTGCAATGACCTAATTTGTCTAACAGCTTCTCCATAAGCTCTGTTTTAGTACGTTAAGTAGCTAATACGTAGCTACCACTTCTCCATGTCTACTGCAAGAGGAACTAGGTCATTTAACGTGATCTACTTAATTTTATATAGCTATTCCCATCAATGTTAATTATTTACATACACCAGATTACATAACAGACCACTAGTGACGACAGACAGCACAAGTATCACGTATCAAAATGTTTCAAAAGTATAGGATATAATATCCTATTTATGGCATACAGAACTGTGCAAAAGTCTTGAGCCAATGAAAATGAGACAATAGGTACAACAAGTGTGATTTGTTGCAACGTGGTCAAACATACATGTAAATACAGTACATAACACAAAGAGAGTTTGAATCATTCTAACGAGTTTAAAATCAATATTTAGACTGACCGCTGTTATTCTTCATTGCAGCCCGAATGCTCTTAGGAAAGTTTCTTGTAACGTCTTTAAGTGAAGGACATCTTTGGACCTTGGCTGCCTTTTGTTCAGTTCTATGTCAAGATGATCCCTCACTGCTTCAATAATGTTGAGATCCGGGTTTTGGGGAGGCCAATTCATGATTGATAGTGTTTCATTGTGTTGTTTTGTTTTTTGGTTTTTTTATTGATATGCAGGAAGCCTGGAGAACTGTTCCTCAAGACAACATTAAAAAACACAAGAAAGTCTGGCTCTTTGGAAGCAAAATATGAATAAATGATGGATGGTGCAAAACTTTTGCACAATACTGTATTTATGAAAGGGTGTTTGGAGGTCATATGAGAGTAGTAATACTTGCAACAATATTATTCAGGGTTTTCTACACTTTTGTACACTGGCTGGAATCTTGCCCTTGTTGGTCCATCTTGTAGATGTTATACCTCTTGTTCTCTGTGCATAGTTTGTGCTATTCATCCTCCAGTGCGTTCACATTGTCAGTTTCTGACTACAGGACTGCATTGAGGTCTTTAGGAACGAGGCTTATTGGTATGCTGAGTCATATCATTATCCACCACCTAGATAATATCTGCTGATCGGTGGTCGTATGATCCACCACTGACGGATGAGGTAGAAGAGGATGAGAAACTGTGCATAGAAACAAATGTGCTTTAAAAAAAAAATTGTAGGTTTATGTGATTAAAATGACCAGAGAGTGTAAATGTCAACTTTCTCTGCTTATGTTCTTCATTTTATGTGTGCAGCTGTTATGCAGTGTGAGCTTGGGGAGTTGGTGTGTATGGGAAATGGTAGCTGTATACCACACAGCAAGAGATGCGATGACACTGTAGACTGTCCAGCCTTTAACTCTGACGAGTCCAGCTGCTATGGTAAAGCTGATTTTCATTTACAAGCAAACACTCAGAATCAGTTATATTGTACACATGTGCACATGTGCATCCAGGTATATCCAGTAAAGGTATATTGGTGTGAATTAAAGAATGCATGAATCTTAGGAAAGATCTTAATTTTGATAATACAGTCAGCTACTGTTCTGTTTTCGAAATCAGATCTCCCATTACTTCTGAATTTATGGCTAAATTAATTAAAAAAAAAACATATGTGAGCTGGTCTCTAAGCTTAACTTTAAACAAATGAATAATGAGTAATATGTTTGCCCTTGGCATTTAATTATAAGCTCATGGAGAGCTGGACGGTTCACTATTGCACTGATTCAGACCCTGGTTCATGCACTGTATCTTATTTGTAACTGTGCACAGCATGTGTGTTTAAATCATGATGACAGTTATGGCAAACCGCTTCAGCACTAGACTAATGAAAGAAATATGTGAGGCCATGTATGCGCCATTCATACATGCTGATCCCGATAATGAAAACAGAGAAAAGGTACAAATTATTCGCTGCCCGGCTTCAGTATAGTTTCTCAATCAGCCTAATCAGGTTCGTCTTTTTAAAACGTGATGCGCCATTTATTAGTCATTAGCACAAGCTGAGGAATCGAGGCCGAAACTTGAAGCTCGTGTAGGAGGTGGAACTCTAGAGAAAAGACTTGGTGAAAGTCTCTTGAAAGATTTGGAAACAAAGGAGATCTGACATAGCTCCTCACCCTCCAGTCACTGTTTTCCAGGGTTTATAAAACCTCATCTGTTCTACTTCAAGCCTCATTGATTTGTAATCTTTGCAAGCAGCGCCATGAAAAATTCCTAGAGACCGACTGTAATAAAATATTACGGAATATGTAAATGAAACAATTTGTTGAACTGCATGCAAGATTTCGTAGCTGTTTCATAATTTGTGTGTGTGTGTGTGTGTGTGTGTGTGTGTGTTAAACCTATGATTCTGGATTACAGAGTGCCCCACTGGTTATTGCCTCAATAATGGAATGTGTACAGTGGGGAATCATGGGCCTGTGTGCATGTAAGTAACACACACATTCACTCACACACCATGACGCAATCACACACTATACAGCCCGTGTGACACGGTAACTGGGAGAAAACTCAGAACACCACTAATAATTCCTTCTGGGAATCTGAAGTATTTTGCCGTGTCAAAAATGCTTCAAACTCATCAAACAAAACTAACCAACCTTATTTAAAGTTTTGTGGGACTCAAAATACTTACAATGTGGAGTCATGTTTCAGTGTAGTGTCACAAAACTGAATACACACACTTAACCCTCCTGTCATGTTTGGGTGAAATTAACCTGTCTTAAAAAGAAAGAAAGAAAATAAAAGAAAGTAGTTAAAAATATTTTTTTGATACGAAATCATCTTCAGCCTGGCTTAGTAAGTGTAATCAACATATGAAAATGGTTCATTTCACATATTTACAACACCCCCCCTACATCTTTGGACTGTGGGAGGAAACCCACGCGAACGCATGGAGAACATGCAAGCTCCACACAGAAAGGCACCTGTGCCAAACCCGGGGCTCAAACCCAGGACCTTCTTGCTGTGAGGCAACAGAGCTAACCACTCAGCCACCATGCTGCCCCTGGGGTCAGGAGTGTCAAATGCTAGTTATTAATGATTATTAATAGTTAGTAATTAAGTTAATAATTTAATACAGTGAACCCCAGCAACATCGCAGTTCACCTATGGCAGGTTCAGTGCATTTTCAAATTTTGATTCACGGAATTTTTTGTCTTTCGCGGGACGGGATAAAATATAATTTTTTTTAAAAATGTGAATTCAAACATTAAAAGACCATTTAAATCGAAATGCACTGCATTTCATCAGCGGATGAATACACAGTGGCAGTATACCCCACGTCCGGTACGCATGTAGAATTTTATATGTTGTTAAAATGACGTATGTTTAAGAGTGTAGAAAGTGTTTAAGAGCATAGGACGTGTTTATAAGAGTGTGGAAAAGGTTAATAAGAGCCTTAATACTGTATATATATAAATAATAAAATAAATGTGACGGCGCTTCTTTGCGGATTTCACCTTTCGCGGGCGGGGGGGGCGGACGGACATATACCGGTTCACTGTATAAACAATGTTTTTTCTGGTTTGTTTTTTTTGGTTTCTTGCACTTTTTGGATAATAAAACATGCCCCGGGTCAAACTGACCCAGGAACGTCATTGCTGTTCCTGAGAAACGAACATAACAGGAGGGTTATAAAACTACCTCACATTCCTGCAAATAGTGAAGTAGTTTGTTTTGGGGCTTTGGACGTATATTTAACATGTGTATGAATGTAAATTTCCAGAAGTGCATGAATAGTTTAATATTAGCTGGATGTGACACCTGACAATACACACTCACAAGCCATCAAACTGCAAGATCATGGTCCAAAAAGCAACATAACCTAATGATTTTGCACATGATCGTAGCTATTGTGGATGGGTAGACAGGACAACTACTAACAACCCACTATTTCTGCAGTGTAAAGTGGTTTGGCCCCAGAGTTTGGTTGGGACTGCTCACATCAAAGCCAACAACAACAAGCCGACATTCCCTTACAGGATGCAGGATAATCTACACTCCTTACAGAAGAACGTAAAACTGTGATAGCATAACACTAATCTGACGCTCTTAAATGTCGCTTGGTTATATTATACCTTTGCACTGAAGTGCTGTATTTCTGATATCCCATCAAGCTGTGCAAATGTCACACACTAGAGCAGCACAAGGACGCAAGCTCTGGATTCAAAACATGAGCTTTCAAATGGCTGCCAAAAGTCTATAAACAGAAAGTGCAGGTTGTTCTTCTATATACGTAGTTCAGACATGCATCCGGGCTGGAATACCACAGAAGCCCCAAAAAACATGAGGTTTTTACTTTCATGCAACCAGGAGCTGGTGGTCAGGGATGAAGCTTGTCACGCTAAATTGTCACAGATTTCAAAATGAGGAGAATTTACTTATATGGAAACCAAGAGGAAGAAAAACGTAGCTGTCATAAGTGGTGTATGTAATCTAATAGCAGTAGGTTAAACCATATTGTTTACCAAATCATACCAAATTCATCACTTTGCTTTAATTGACTTTATAGCAGTGGTTCTTAACCTTTTTTGGG
>JAQMCW010000001.1:15269284-15281200 GCA_030068335.1 Chrysichthys cranchii
TATTGGCTGATTGAGAGGTTATCTCAAAAACCTGCACCCACACCGGCCCTCCATGGCTCGGATTGCCCACCCCTGGTATATACTGTATGTTCAGGGCACTAGGATATGCACAAAAAATTGTTCGGTTTGGATGGTTAAACATCGAAAGGGAGTGTTGGATAAAGATGGTTATGTTGATTTCAGCTCTTTGTGTTTGTGTGTATGTGGCTGTTTTTATGGAAATGTGGGTTCTTCAGATCAGTTTGAGAAGTGCCTATGGTATGTGTGTTCCGCATTTTATCATAAGTGTGTCACGCAGTGCGGGACTCACCCTGATCTGGGTTTGGTCTTGACTCAGCATCTCCCTGCCTTGGTCTTGATCCCAGAATTCGGTCTCAACCCATTAAAGAATTGACGTTGTCCCCGTCTCCATACACGTTGGACTTTGGTTACGACTTGGTCTTCATTTAGGTGCACTGGCATTAGGGTCATTAAAATTTGTCTCATATATTAGCTTTTATACGCTGGGAATATTTTATTTTTTATCAATCTTATTCCAGTTGCTACCAGAAGTGCTCCAAGTCACCCCTAGATAGGAGATTCACCTAAGTGTAAATGTATACTCGTGGTTGTAGATGTGACATGTGAAGTGTGTATGACATGTTCATTTACAGCGTTTGGCAGACACTCTTATCCAGAGTAAGTTACAGTAATGTTTTGTAGTCCTAATCCTAAAGAACAGATAGCTCAGGGGCTAAGAATGCTATCAGATCATCAGATGGTCATTCAGGTGCTTGGTGAAGAAGTGTGTCTTCAGTCTAAATATGAAGACAGCCAATGACTCAGTTCATTCTTCCTCCTGGGTGCCCATACAGAGAAAAGTCGTGATGTATGTCTTCCTTACATCCCTGTGCATGACATACTGCGTGCTGTGCAAATGAAGAGAGCAAGAAGTAACTCCCTTAGTAGACCCTGTACCTTCTTGTGTGATCGTGAGACTCAGCTTGGTGTCTGTATAGTATGGTTCATACCTTCCTTCTTTCTCTTTTTCTTCCTTGTTGTCTAGCTCTGTGTTCTGAGAACAGAATGCTAAATGCACAAGTGTCCATTGCAGTCGTTCAGATGAGTGAGTGCCTGGCTGTTAGTCTCAGGAGTTTCTTCCTCCATTTGGAACACTGTGGAGTGTATACCCGAGGGTCTTCAAAGCCCGGAGTCTAGCAGCAAATTACATCTCAGTACTTGAAACCACACACACACACACACACACACACACCTTCCTCCCTTCATTCCAAATCAGTTACTCATGGGAGAATAGCATTCAGGCAACAGGCAGGCCTTTTCTATTCATTTACATTTGGTTCTCATGCCTTACATTGATTAAGATCAATAAATTATTCAGGTCAATGTTGAGCCAAGTGACCAAGGCAAATCCATTTGTTGTTTAGAGAGAGTTAGCCAGAGAGAGAGAGAAAAAGAGAGAGAGAGCTCATAGACACAAATTGCTAAACTTTGTGCAACTAAAAGGTTTGTCACTTAGCAAGTTTCATCACTAAGCTGGTGTTGTCCAACAGAAAACATTGGCATCACACATAAATCCAGGCACAACTAGGAAATACAAATAAAACAATTGTGATGATTTGTGACAATCACCGAATCACCACAGGATTTAAGGTGAAAGTCATAGTGGTAAGGCAGAATATATCCATAACCAAGCCAACCGGCCAATGTTCATAACCCAGCATTTAAGCAAAGAGACTTTATATATGATTTTTCATAAGTCACATATGTGTTTTGCCAGAAATAAGGAATAGGGCTAATCGACATGCCCTTCTTTTAGAGACAATGTCTTGGCCTTGACTTGAGTATTTCAGCCAGGGATAGATCCTGAGTCCAGCGTGAGACCTGAGCCAAAAACCAGGTCATTAGTACAGTTCAAGACAAGAGGCGTAGACACTGAATTAGAGACATAGACGAACTTAATGTTAGTGATCGGGGAAAAAACCAGCATAGAGAACCTGGGACAAAATCAGGAGACAGGAAGGATACCGATACCTAGACTTCCCAAGTCTCAAGTTCCCGTACTTGCTCAAAGAAAGTCTGAGATAGAAACAAGCCCAGAGGTTGAATATGACCTGACACATCTAGCATGCCTTTTTTAAAAGTACAATGTTTAAAACTGATACAGGGAAACTCTCAGAGGATGAGCAAGATGTTGAAGAGGACTTAGAGATGAAGCATTGTAATGTGTATGAGCATTACATCAAGTAAAACTCTGGGTCTACACATGAACTGGTGAAAACATGGATATACTGTACCTTCTGTCACAAGACTACGATAGAAAACAGGGGCCAGACATTTGGGAAATGATCAGACGTGGGGCTGACACTTGAGAGAAAAAAGGGGCTGTGATTTAATCAGAGGAGAACTCAATATCTGAGACTAACTCAGGGAAGTTCCCTGGGTCTGTTTCAGGGGGAAAATCTTAGCGCTTGAAAGAGATTCGGCAAAGGTCAGGGCTGGTAATTGTCTGAGGATTTACAAAGACAAAATCTTGAAAACAAGATCTGACAGAGGAAAATTCTTGGGAACTGTGCCAGGTAAAGCTCAGGGTCAGGGAGGTTGATCAAGATAACAGATCAGATACAGATTCAGACAAAGGGGCCAGAAACAGTTCATCATTGTTAATTCCTCTGGCTGTAGATGAGGGGTAAACTTCCCATTGGGGGGTTAACTCCTGTTCCTTTTCACTGGTATAAACAGGCTCTTAAAGAGTTATGAAGGTGTAGTCAGCCATTGGGGGAAAAATAAACAGTAATGCAGTTTGAAAGAGACTCAGATGACCTCTCGGAAACCAGCAGGAAAGCAAGAACTAGAGGAAGGCTGTAGCAGGAGAGAACGCAGCCAGAGTGTAGGCGTGTAGGAGTAAGAAGCATTGTACAGATCATATACGCTGCGAAAAAAAACCCACATCTTACCAAGTGAACACCGTGAATTTTTTTTCACGTTTTTTAGTCTTTCCATTTATAAGATTCCCATAAACCAAATATAATTCTCTTAAAGGTATTTCTTGACATTTTTTTTGGTCCCACTAATTTGAAAGGAATTTGTCTTGCTCAATTGACAGATTTTTTTTTTTTCTTCTTCTAAATATTTATTTTGGGAATAAGAAAACATATGAAGCTTAAAATGAGTAAAAATGTCTCAATATAGGTTGAATATTTTGCTATTTGGTCTATTGTAATCTTAGAACAGGTCGTTCCCCGTACTGTAAATTTCTATATATCATGACATGATGCAGGAGGCAATAGGAAGTATTTAAACATTTTGTAAAAGCCATACATTAGTATAAATCCAGCCATTTGTCTTTTTTACCTGATTATCAGAAAGTACATCTGGTAATGAGAAAAAAACCCATTGTCATCGTTACGTGATGTATCCTGTTCAGGGTTGTGGTGGATCCTGAGAACGCTGGGAATAAGAGGAGATGCTAATCCATCGCAGGTCACCATGCACACACACATATTCACACACTTTGCAGACAAATTTAGAACAGTCAGTATATCTACTCGCATGTTTTTTGTGAGATTAGGGGGAAAAACAGGAACTGTGAACCAGCAACACTACCAAGTGCAGTGAGGAAATCATGTTCCAAGGAAATGAACAGATCAGCCTTGGTGTTCGTCATCTTGTTCTTCAGATAAGCAAAATGTCCAAGGAGCAAGTCAGTAGCTTGCAGTAAGCTATCCTAATGGAAAAAACAGCAGTTTTTTTTTTTCTGGGCTGGATACAGTGACATGTAGAATAGGCATATGTGATCAAAATGTTTTGAGTCAGAATTGTGGTTATGTCCCAGGTTTATGTCGTCTACAATTGGAAAATGGTTGGGAAAATTATTCCAATATGTGCAAGTAAGATTGATTCCAAGGGAACAACTCTGGGGGGAAAAAAATAAAATGGGATATAATTTAGTTATATCGATATATAGCCATAATAAAACTTTATTTCTAAAAAAGGAAAATGCAATACACATATTTGCCAATGCGGGTTGTGAAATAAATGAAACCGCTGACAGTTTCACTCGTTTCACCACACTATTGTGAAAAGTATTATTATACATGCATTCTTTTCAGGAATATGATGGGTGTTTACACAGATGGTTATCGAGTTCATGGAGGGAGGAATTTGAAAATCAATCACACTTTAGCCCTGTTTAGCTGCGAGACAGCGACTGGAGAAGGAGAAGATTGAGGCGAAAAGAGAGAAAATCAAGCAAGTGTTCAGGCCTGACGTTTTTGATGCGTTGCAGCCTGGCAAACTCATCCGTTTATTTCACTGCCAAGCCCAAACACACACACACACACATGCACAGTAGACATGTCTCTGAATGCAAATGCATTATTCAGAAAGGATGGCTACAAATACAGATAAGAATGGGCTGTTTTGGTTGGTGGTCATGATTGGGAGGTTTTCCGTTTCATTCAGGCATGAGGGAGCAGTCAGATATGAAGCTTGCTGGATAATGACAGACCTCAGCTATGCATTCACAGCATCCACAATAAGGGCAGATAGGGTAGCACGGTTGTTGAGTGGTTAGCACTGTTGCCTCACAGCAAGAAGGTCTTGGGTTCGAGCCCCAGGTTTGGCACGGATGCCTTTCTGTGTGGGGTTTGCATGTCCTCCGCGTGGGATTCCTCCGAGTACTCCGATTTCCTCCCACAGTCCAAAGACATGCACATTAGGTGGATTGGCTACCCTAAATTGTGTGTGTGTGCGCATGAGTCCCAAGTTAGGGGTGGTTTGGGCGTGGGACTAGCGACCTCACTTAGCTGCAGAAACGTCAAGCGAACCCCGTGGCAGCTGCTTGACACCCTATGTGCCGTACGGCATGACAAGGACCTAAGAAAAGACAGTAACAGAGGTTTAAAAAATGGTATTTTGGAATATTTTGGGAAAACTAAATTTGTAAGAAAATATTTCTCCTCCTCCATTCGCTGTCTCGCAGCTAAACAGAACTAAAGTGTGATTGATTTTCAAAAGAAAATATTGCAGGCAAGTACAAATATGAGCAATAACCCCTGAGAGCTTAGGAAAAAAATCCACACAAGGCCAAATTGAAAGTTGGATGATGTAGCTGAGGTTGAGGAACTGTCGGAACCTGAATCCACCCACCATGCTGACAAGGCATAACCCACGTTCTACGTTCCTCTAGAGCTTTCCAATGTTTTCACTCGGACTGAGGGGGGTTCTGATTTAAGCCACACCCACTTCGAGTTTAATCTGAATAGAAATACCCACACAGATGTTTGGAGCCGTAATCAGATACAAATAAAGATCGTGGCGTCACTTTACACCCCTAATGTGTGTGTCCCTTTTCACCTTTGTTTCGCCTGGTCTGGAAGTGTGTTGTCCCTGACACTGAGCAGGACAGAACGTCTCCTCTGAGCTCTTCTTTTCCGTTCCTTTAAATCACTTTTTTTTCCACGCTGTGTTTACATTATTAGCTTTATTATCTGTCTAAGGGTTTTCCCAGCATGACTCATTTTGTTTTCAGGCCGGACTAGTTAATAAACCCACAAAGCCAAAGAAGACAAAAAGGGCGGCATACTTTTTTTTTCTTAAAGAACAAGAGAATTACCGAATCGAAAGAGGCTTACTTTCATCTGTGAGGAGAAAAGAGTGAGACACGGTGTGGAAGGAAATAAGAGGGAGGGAGTAAATCTATTCCTGCTGCGGGGCCTTTCACAGCATGGCATCTGAAAACTGCAATTGTTGCTGCACTTCAATTGAGTCAGTGACAGTCACCGAGTGACTGCTGCGAGTCCTATTTCACCTTCAGCTCCGCTTTTAAATTAATAGGCTTTAGAGGAAGCCTTTGGCACCGAGGCCACTTGCTCACATTCTTAGTCATCCTAGACTTTAAAAGAGTATCCCGGATTAAAAAAAACCAAAAAAAAAAAAACCTCTTATTCTGGGAAATGAGTTGCAGGAGGCTTTTTTAGGGGCTTTGAGTGAATGAATAGAGGAACAAATGCAGCAGATATAATTAGACAGCGCTTTTTGGAAAAGAATTTAAGATATGTTATTTCCTGAATTGGGAACAAGTCATTACTTTTGGGGAATAGTGCATGACTTATCGGCGTGAGCTCTTATGGATGAAATGTATTCGCGAACTTCAGAGCGTTACAGTACATAACCTTTTCTAAATAGCTCGTCTTGATGAGGAAACCATGTAAAGTGGTGGACTGACCTTTTAAAAGAACATCGCGCTGCTATTTCCATTTCATTTAACGTATCCTGTGCTAAATATTTGAACATGTGGTATATGTGAAGTACGATATATTCATTTAGCAAGAAAAAAAGGTGCTAATTCTTTATTTCCTGTACAACAACATGGCCGGAAGCAGATGTAGAGCTGTTTGCCGTACAGGCTGACATTTTGTAGGAAGCAAAAGTATGTTATTAGCCAAACTCACTATATAATTCAATACACAGAGACCTACATTTTATAGTCATGGTACATGATGTGAAATGAATTGGGGGTTTTTTTCCCTCTTTTTTTTTAAATTTTCGTCTGTAGAAAGATAAAAGCTGCCCCGAAAACAGGTAGCTTTTAGATTAGAGACCAGGGATACTGAAAACCAACTCTACAACCTAGCAAATCATAGTCGTTTTGGTCACTTACAAATTTATCGCTTGCTCATGTGAACTTAGCTGAAGCCCAAATGAAGTGTTGGTTGTGAAATGATGGAGTGGACCTTTAATGTCAGAGGCGTAAGTGAGGCCCAGTCAAGTGCACGATTCCCACACTCTCTCATTACCCTGTAAAGAGGCCAGCAAAGGAATGAACTGACGAATGGCGCCTGTTTAGTACATTAAAACAGTATATTGCTGCGGAAGGACAGATCTATGAGATTGAACAATGTTTAAGGTTTTTTTTTCTCTCTTAAACGAGTGTTGCACTGCAAACCAAAACGGATTCGGCTCCATTTAGGTATAGAAATCGAGTGAAAGCTTGGCGTCAGACATAGCTTCAGACACCTATAAACAAGGAAGGCCCCAGCACGGTAATTGGCAACATGCAAATCCAGTACGTGTCCTGCGAGCTGACAAGCTATTTACAAGCATAGCCATGTCGTGCTTCTCAGTAAGGGAATACACTCGAATACACCCAGTAAAAATGTTAACACAATTCGGTGTGAAGTGCTTTATGATGTACGTCGTGGAACCGAACATTTCCTGCCAAGAAAATTCTAGCATGGAGCTATAGCTATAAAACTATTGAACTACAACTATGAGCTATAAAACATAAGAAGCTGGTGATAGATGTGAATGTTTTCACACTGCAAATGTGACCTTTGGGGTGTTATCAGGCAAAAATATGAGCTTCCTAATGACAACTAAATGGACCAAAAGGAGATACTTAATGTTAGTTTTTATTTTTGATGTTTAAAGAGATTTATTATTTCTCTCTCTCTCTCTCTCTCTCTCTCTCTCTCTCTCTCTCACACACACACACACACACACACACACACACACACACACACACACACACACACACACACACCTATGATGCAAGCGATTTAGCATATCTTAGTCGTTTCTCTGTCTGTACTTTCTTCTCAAACATTTCCCACACACAAACTTCAACCTTCATTGCTGATCTGTGTAAACTAGTTAAACAGCTAAGTGATGATGAGAGAGTCAGCAAAGCTCAGCATCACTTGTTAATTAAACCTTGGCCTGGTGTGAAGAGTGACTCGTGAGAAAGGGCAAGGGTGTTTTTGGGGTTTTTTTCTGTTTATGTGCCGACTTCATTAACATACCCATCTGGCCCGGAGAGGGAAAGACGGGAAGCTTTTGAAGAGCAAGATGGACAACAGGGAGAGAGAGACAGAGACAGACAGAGAGAGAGTGAAGGAGCTAAAGCTGTTAGCAAAAGAGCCAAAACGTAGCCTCAGTGGAAAGAGGAGAGTCAAATGACTTGGAGAAAGAATCATAGAGAAATGTCAGCTGGTGAATAGGAGTTCGATGCTTTAGGTTTTCATTCTGGTAAACATGGCTGTCATGTCTGATTAAGCACCTTTTTTGTTTTTTGTTTTTTTGCACGTTCCCTATTTTGAAGAGAAGCTAATCCAGTCCACACAGTATTTACTTCCTGCAGTGATTTGGCCAACGTATACGGTCAACATGTTGAATTTATTTCTCCTCATAACAGCACAAAATGGGTCCCACCACACTGGCGTACACATCATTCATTAAAGCACTAATAATCAGCCCCTGGCTAGAGGCATGAGAAGTGCTGTAAGAATCTTGCGAGGAATTTGTTTCTGAATCTCTCAGTAAATGTTTCACTGGTCGTGAGGTCAGTTCGTTTTCAGATTATACTGCTGGTAGACATGTTGAAATGATTTTCATTAACCTAATGACTGATCAGTCGTAAAGCAAGTCAAGTGGATGTCAGTGCTGGAGTTCTGTGGCTCCAGTGGCTTTAAAGTTGCTCAGTGGTTAAGAACTGGTAAGAACTTGCCTAAAGTCAGCTAATGAGCAAGTCAATTAAATTGATTACATATTGTTGTTTTGGATTTTTTTTTTTCATCACTGACTAGTTTACGCCCCAAACAGGTCATTTACCTTCCTATTCAATTTGAGTGAGATTTTGATTGAACCGGGCAAAAAAAAAAAAATCGATCGTTAACAGTTCATTAAAATTTGCTGGTGTGCAACGGATGAGGATGCTGATCATGTGCGGCGTAATGCGTATATGTGTAACTGGGTGAATTGCTGACTCGTGCTTAAAATAACGAGCCTCAAAAGCATGTCTGATTACAATGATGAGAACATTAACAAAGACAAGTGCAAATGGACCGCTAAAGATCAGTACTTGTGTGTGTGTGTGTGTGTGTGTGTGTGTGTGTGTGTGCACAAGTGTGTGTGTGTGGGCAGTGCCCAATCTATGTGAGGTCCAAATGCCCCCACAAGGACAGGACTATTTGACTTGTAGGGACACCTCGCTGGTCCTGATCAGGAAAAGTACCTTTTTTTTTTCGAAGACGGCAACAATTGATTATGTTTTTGAGGAGGTTAAGGTTAGGTTTAGGAAGAGCACTAATTAGCTGTATTGCTAATTATGTCAGTGGAATGTCCACGCAAGGATAGTAATAATTCTTGTATAGTGTAATAGTGTGTGTGTGTGTGTGTGTGTTTACAATTGGTTAACATTGCTTTTTTTTGCTTTCTATTCATTCTATTCACTAAACATTCATAGCCCTATAAATTCTTGAGAATGATCAAATATTGACAACAGACTAAAATCATGCCCAGCTTGTGAATATGAATTATGCGATTTTTGTGCTATTGGTTAGTAAATATCAAGGGTCACTGATTATTTTTCCAGACTATTGGTGTTTCATTCGCAGTCACCCAGTGGATAATCAGGTTCAGTAAGGTTCGGGATTTATTTTTTTTCTTGCTCAACATCCAGAGAAATGAAAAACCCGACACTTCTCAACTAGTAACCTATGAAGTGCCCTGCCTCTTGATAATCGTTATGTTTACTCGCAATATTAATTAGCTTGAACAAACTAGACAATATTTCCAAAAATGGTGGAGTGTAGAAACAGTGACTGAACAGAAATAAATGCAGTACAATGCAGTGTAAAACCTGTAATTCACACTTAAACCTTTCATCAGATGAAAAGGAAAATGTAAGCTGGACTCAGATAAGATCTTTATGTGCAAAAGAACACCACGGGCAAGACTTTCTGCCTCCCTGTCAAGTGAACAACGTAATCTGCTTCATCAACAGTGACATTATCAGAAGAGGATAAATATTATAGTGACATACAGTCCCAGGGAGTCAAGTCTTCACTTGTTTTCCATAGCTTCGCTCTATGAATTTGTGATTTGTCCACCTTTGAACAAGTTGTTTTCAGTCCTCCTTGACGTGATGCACCTCTCTTGCCCTTCGCAGGAGCTTCCTATTCTACGCTTCAGGGTCCGGCACATGACGATGGCATCACAGTGGAAGTACTCAGGAAGAGGAGGTGGGTGTCTGAGCCGAGAATGACCAGCAACAAAGCCAGTCAGGAGGCTTTAGAGGCGGAGGCACAGGATTTACCTGGACCAATGACGGACGCTGAAGCAGATAACAGCTCCCAGATAACAGTAAGCTTTTATTTACTTAGTTAGTTAGTTATTTACTTAGTTGGTTAGTTCGTTTGTTATTTTGGAGGTTTTATGGGTTTGTTTTTTTTTGAGGAGTTGGAAAAGTACAGCGCAGCAAAGTTGCAATAAAACAGAGCTTTTCAAACGCTTAGCAGCCAGCACCCCTTTAAACTGTAAAATAAATTTCACTAACTTCCTCAGTACAGATTGAACCATAGTACTTTCTACCAACAGAAGACAGTAGGTAGGTCTAAGGCATTCATATTGTTATAGGACTACTGGTATTTCAGTGGGCAGCACGGTGGTGTGGTGGATAGCACTGTACCCTCACAGGAAGGAAGTCCTGGGTTCGATTCCCAGGTGCCTTTCTGTGTGGAGTTTGCATGTTCTCCCCGTGTCCTTGTGGGTTTCCTCTGGGTACTCCGGTTTCCTCCCACAGTCCAAAGACATGCACAGAGGGGATTAGGCTAATCGGCTACTCTGTAGTAGGTGTGAATGTGAGTGTGAATGGTTGTCTGTCTGTGTGTCACCCTGCGGTGGATTGGCGACCTGTCCAGGGTGTAACCCTGCCTCTCGCCCAAAGTCAGCTGGGATTGGCTCCAGCTTCCCCCCACGACCCTGAACAGGATTAACTGGTAGAAGACGAATGAGTGAGTGAGTGAGTGAGTGAGTGAGTGAGTGAGTGAGTGGTTATTGCAGTGAGTTTTTGCAGTTTGGATCAAATCCAAGATTGATTCAAGGGTCCAGTCCAGTCCAGTCAACTGGGCAAAACTATAATAACTCAATAATAAACTTTCATACTTTCATCATAGTGATGCAGGTCCGTAACCAAATTTAAATAAAAATGCTTCATAGACCTTGGGTGTTTCTGGAGCCCACTTTGAAAACCACTCTATAAAGGATGGTTAATAACCGGTTGATAATAAAGGATGGTATCTGCAGCAGAGTATCTGAGTCTGCTTAGCTGCATTTAAATGTCCACACTAGCACACAACTCAGTACTATATACTATGTCGAAAAGGTAAACTGCTTATGCAAATCATCAAACAGATTGTCAGTTTCTTCTCTTTTTTTTTGTTGAAACATTGTGTTGACATGGTTTGTATTGATACAAAAGCAAAGCAACCTTCAAACTTAGTCATTTGTTTGACTTGTTTGTTTGACTTGAGCTCAGCTACTTAGTCATTAAATACTGGATAAAATGTTTCAATTATTACAACATTTTTGCATGCTAATCTACATATTATTGCTGAACACTGCTTAATACAGTGGTTCTTAAACTTTTTTGGGCGCGACCCAAATTCAGGTTCTGACGCCATGTCGCAACCCAACCCCCCCCCCGCCCCCTCCCCTTGGAGAAAATTTTGCAGGTGGGGGGTGCACGCGCGCGCTGTTAGATTGTTGCGACTGGGGTAGGGGGGTTACAAATCTCAAGCATGATTCTCAAAAATAATTTTTAATTTTCGGATATCCAAATCAAGCACAAAAATGCTCAGGAACAATTAAGAAATATAGATATAATAATAGAAAAGTTAATTAGTGAGAGAGTGAAGTAAATCCAAGATTCAAGAAGACTCCCTTATAAGAACACTTCGCCATCTTTCTTGACAAAAGTGCGCGCGGGGGGGCTAAAGGTTGCGATGGAAGAGAGCGGCATGGCCCGGTACCACAATACCCATGCACGGCCCGGTGGTTAGGTATGGGGTTACATTTACAAATATTTCTGGACAAATTTAACCCCATAGTTGGGGACCCTTGGGCTAGAGCAGGGGT
>JAQMCW010000001.1:15331311-15347601 GCA_030068335.1 Chrysichthys cranchii
TGCTGGGGTCCCCCCCCCCCGTTTTGTGTTTTTACATCGCTGCATAGTGCAAGTGAATCGAAGCGCAGTGCCCAGGAGATTTATTTAGATAATCTGCTTCAAACCAGCTCTAACAGCAAAGGGAAAAAAAAACATGCAAAAGAAAATTTCACACTTACTTTTTGCGTTTTGTGATTTGCTTACTTACTGTGTTTGAGTGTGGGCCTAAATGTAACGCATCAAAGGTTCTGCAAACAAAAAAGGGAAATTGCATCTGGGGCTGAGCAGTATCCTTTTTGTGGTCCAGGTGAAAGTATGTGTTTTTGCAATAGCTTTGTTGTCAGTTCCATTTTTATGTTGCATATTAAAAATTATGAATGAATG
The DNA here is from genome assembly GCA_030068335.1 of Chrysichthys cranchii. Taxonomy (NCBI): domain Eukaryota; kingdom Metazoa; phylum Chordata; class Actinopteri; order Siluriformes; family Claroteidae; genus Chrysichthys; species Chrysichthys cranchii. The sequence continues at coordinate 15,331,675 of JAQMCW010000001.1, forward strand.
TATGATATGAACAGTTTCATAGATGAAGTGATGGCAAATCAAAATATCAACCCAGAGCAAAATAAACCTTGTTCTTGTTACAGCATGCTACTTCCTGGGTGATATTATCAGTAGTGCTGCAGCATCTTACAGATATAGCTATTGTTTTTTTGAACAGAACAGCATGCTTTTGTATTATCGTTTGATATAAATATAAAACAATGGCTACCTGTCCACAGACAGGTGTGGTCCATCTCACTAAGCAAGAAGCTGTACTGTCTTTTCTTCTGCCTCTCTGACTGCATCAGCCTGCAACCTCTGCATTAGTGATGAAACAGTATTTTTTTTTCTTTTCGTTTGGAAAGCAGATATGCAGCTATTGCTATGGCGAGTAAGTTGTCAGATATGCAGTTAGGAGAGTCGGTCAACATCGTTCAGCTCACCAAGAAGGACCAGAAACAGGCCAGGTGATATTTGAGCAGATGCAAGAGCCCCCAACCCCCCACCCCCCCCTTTTTTTAACATCACTTAATATAAACTCCCAATCTTTGTTTATGTATTAATTGCAATGTTCAGGCAATATGTTACTGATTTTCTGATTCGTCCATCTGTGTTTTTAAAGGCTGGAATGTGATCAAGAGTGTGCCACACAGGAGAGAAATCGGTGAGCTTTATTTGTTACATGAGTATTTTCTCTTGTAAAAATGTCTATGAAACTACATACAGTGGTACCTCAGGACTCGAACTTAATCCGTTCTGAGCACGGGTTCGAATCCTAAAAACTTCGAGTTCTTATAGGATTTTTGGAAAACCAATTAATTGTTCCCGGCCCCATACACCGAAATGTGGTTTGTTGTTTTTTTTTTTTGTTTGTTTTTTTTTTAGCATTTAAACACAAAATGAACAGGATAAAACAAGACGAGCATATACTAAACACATCTAAGCACATTTATCAAAACAGACATTTGTAAAGTAAAAAAATAAATGTATCCAAACAATGTGTATATCATGGATCTGCTCATGCGGAGCACGCACGCTCTTTGATTACTCCCAGCAGCAGCACTGCGGACGGGTACATGCATGAGGATTCGCTCCAGGTGCGGGCGTCTGTATTCTGTTCCGGTTCTGATCTTCTCTCTTGTTATTCGGTTTATGATTATAGTCCGTTCCTTCGTGGTGTTGTACGCAGTTCTCTTACCCTGCCTGTTCTTTGACTGTGAGTTTGCCTGCCGTCTCACATACAGTACTTCTGCCTGGAGCTTAAATAAAGCCTGAAATGGATTTTATGTCTGACTCCAGCCTGGATTGTCACTTCACCTCACCACTCTGACAGCATAAAGTTAAAAAAACAATGGTACTTTTTTCATAAACCCAGACACAGCTTTACTACCTTGAGTCATAATATGCCATGCGGTCCATTTGTTTATTTTTTATTATTATTAGCGCATACAAATTTATTTTAGGTCGGTGTTCACGGTTTAACTTCTGAGATTCAGATCGAGGTCTAGGTTATTTTTTTTTTGCGATCTGGTTGGTTCAACTTTTAAGGAATTCAAGTTCTAGTGAGTTCGAGTACTGAGGTACCACTGTAAATTGTATTGTACTGCAGAGGTCATGCATCCTTCTCTGGCCATGTTTTTGGTTCACAATCATTGGTTTCTGGTGTTTTCTAACAGGAGACTTGCAGAGGCACTGCAGGTTGATCCGACAGGCGATCCATTCAACACCAAATCCTCGACGTGTAAATACAGTGACACTCTGAAAGAGGATGCCAGGTTTGGTTAATGTCGCATGCTTGCATCTAGTAGATGTTCATATCAGTAATCAGCTTCAGGATATGCTTGATGTTTGGGGGAAAAAGTGATCCATCTTCTGAATATTAATATGTACACGTGTGAAAAAAAGTGTGTTAAAAGTTTTTTGCTCTTTATCATGGTATGAAGACCAAGTTTTGTTTTTTTTGGTTGCTCTTCTAATGCAGAAAGGACTTCAAGTTTGTCAGTGAGGTAGAAGAGGAAATCAAGAATCTGGTTGAACTGGCAAACAAGGTAGCCATGCTTACCACTGAGGCTTGCATAAAAATCTTCAACAAGCTTTTATTATTTCAGGTGTTTCTGTTAGTTGGTTTGATTGCACTTGTGCGTGCGTGCGTGTGTGTGTGTGGCTTTCCAGGGTAAACAGCCAAAGAGGAGTCACTGTTTCCCACCCATGAAGCGCGATCAGCGGAGAATCGTTCACGAGCTGGCGGAGGTGTACGGCCTGGAGAGCATCAGCTACGATAGTGAACCCAAAAGAAACGTTGTCATCACAGCCATCAGGTTTGTGGAAACATTATTTTTGCAGAAATACATTTGTTTATTAGATTTCATATGTTTTGTTTTCACTTGATCACTTTTTGTTTTTACCTTTTCAGTAACATGAACAGCTCAATAATCTGAATCCGTAGTTTTCCAGGGCTAAAGTAACAGATTAGCTTTAATAGTAGGAGATTCTCTCAGGGTTTAGAGAGCTGTTGCTTTCAGTATTATTGTCTAATCTGTTGGCAGATGTTATTGTTCAAAAATTACTTGAAAATGTAAATTTCGTGATGGTCTCAATTTCAGTCTTGAGTGTAAGCCTCTGTATATTTTGCGCTTGTGCTATATACGGTGGGGTTTTTTGTTTGTTTTCTTTGCTTTTGTTCTTGTGAGTGCACGATCACTAAATATTCAACCACGCACAGCATGACACGTGCTGCTCACAGTTTGATTGATACTGGCTTCACGAGTCAGGGTTTTCTTTGATTCTCCAAATTCATTCTTTCTTTTTCTCTATTTATTTTTCAAAATTTGAGCAAATTACGATTGAAAGGACTCCTCCTTTCATTAACAGTTCAAAACAGTAGGCATTTCTGTCTGTATAAAACTAAATAAATCAAAGATTGCTACTAATATTGTAAACAAAATGTACTCCAAGTTTACATCTCTTAAAATAAATATTATAAATTCTCACAAAAAATGTAATTGAATAACTGAGTAATGAATTAACTAGAATCAGATACTCTTTAATGGTTATAATGTGGTTATGTAGTTGTATAACCTATAAGGCGTTTTGGTCGCTGTGAGCTGTAGCTATGTATAGCTTTGAAGTCTGATTTGTGCAGGTTGTGACCTCTGGTGTTCAAAGGGTGCAACTGCATGAGATGCACAATTAAGAGTTGCTCATATACACAAAATTAATAAGTGCTTATATACACACACAGTTACACAAAAACACAGAAACGATTGTTGTGACGATAATTCTCTTGATGGAAATGTGATTATCGATTCAGACATTCCTGAAACAGTCTTTGCTCTGGTTGATTTGTGTGCAGGGGGAAATCTGCATGCCCTTCTTCCACTCTGACTGCACTGATTGTGAGAGAGACTGCTGCCCGGGCACCACCACCCATTGCCCACATCAAACAATACAGCAGCAAGTATGTACCTGTACACATAATACCCAGAATGCCTGTGTGCTCAGCTTAATATCTGACTTTTTCTTTCAAAAATGTGAAAAGATGGATGCATTCGCTGATTTTAACCCTGCTCTGGTGCCATGAAAAAAGTCACATTCTTGATACCATGGGGTCCATTTGATCATGGCTGTCCACACCATGCGTCAGTCTTTTTTTGGGAATACATGATGGACAGAAATACGACCCTCATGTTCTTCTTTGGAACAATGGACAAGAGAGTGAAATTGTTTGTTATTGTAGTGAAACTACATCTTCCTCTGAATCCAAGGAGAGATTCATCCACTGTGCACCCACAACCTTGAAATAAAGGAAAAATACCTTTATCACATTGAAGATACTATGGGGTCAATTCGACCCCAAAGTGAAAATAAATCTAAATAAAAAATAAGCGGAAAGACTTTGAAACCATCGAACATGTCACATACTTGGGAAGGCCTTACGAGAAAATACGTGGCAGGCAAGGTCACTAATCGTGATAGTTTCCAAAAAAACCATGGTCCAAAGAGGGCTGGGGGTCACTTAGACCCCATGGTACCAGAGCAGGGTTAAACCAGGTATTAATCCTTTTTGTTTTGTTTTTTTTGTTTTTTTAAAAAAGCAATTTGCAATAATTTAAAGTAGTGTAATGATGTATTTGAGCGTTCTTAATCCATTATTCTTGTTTATATTGTGGAGAACATTTGCTAGATTTCTTTTCATTACAGCACTGAGACACGTCTACAGCACTAGTGTCAGGTTTACAGACACAATTCATCTTTAAAAATGAGAGATCTTTGAATGTGCAGTCTGTTATTAAATGGAGAAATTTTGGTTTCATTTTTATAGCTCGTGGATATGAAAGGTCTGCATACTTCTGTTAAATTTATAGATTTTTGTAATGTAAAAAAATTTAACCAAGACGCATCATTACATTTCCAGCTTTGATGTGATTTATGGCAACCAAAAAAATGAAAGGTTTTATTTGGGTTAAAATAAGAAAAGGGAAAAAACTGGCAATAATGTGGGTGCATAAGTGTGCACACCCCTTAGCTAATACGTTGCAAAAGGTGCTTTTAATCATCAGTCTTTTTGGGTGAGACTCTACCAGTATGACGCATCTTGCCAATTTTATTCCACTCTTCCTTGCAAAAAATGCTCTAGTGCCATCAGATTGCAAGAATTGCACATTTCTGTGTACAGCCCTTTTCAAGTCACAGGTTTTCAGTAAGAATTAAATCTGGGGTCTGACCGGATCATTTCCAAAGTACTGATCATCAGGGCTGGGTATCGTTGCTGATTTCCTGAATCGATTCAATTCACAAGGTCATGATCCAATTTGATTTGATTTGATTTGATATCAATTTCTTTGTATGCAGTTTGCAGATTGCTTTTGTTTTATCCAGTTCCTCTCTATCCTCGTAAGTTTTAAATCCGAAGTGTTGCCAGTCATCAACCTTGAGGCCAGAGGGTGATTTTGTAGCTCTCCTTGCGCAGTCGCGAGAATAAAGTAGTGTATACAGGAAAAGATCGATCTGCAAATTTTTTTAAACGATATTGTATTTTTCTAACGAAAATCGATATTGATCGTTGTATCTATCTATCTATCTATCTATTTATTTATTTTTAACCCAGCCTTACTGATCATCTTCTGAAGCCATCCCTTCAGCTGATCCAAATTATATATCGTTGTCTTGGGTCCTTTTGTGCCTTCTGTGGCACATAGGTGCACTTGGCTGAGTGCATTTTTTACAGGGTGAGGTCACCGGTCCCATACACAACACATGCGCACACCCATACTTACGCCTATGGGCAATTTAGGGTAGCCAGTCTGCCTAATGTGCATGTCTTTGGACTGTGGGAGGAAACCAGAGTTCCCAGAGAAAACCCAAGCAGACACAGGGAGAACATGCAAACTCGACAAAGAAAGGTACCCAGGTCGACCACAGGGATTGAACCCAGGAGCTTCTTGCTGTGAGGAGACAGTGCTAAGCACCGCACCATTGTGCCACCCATATTTAGGGTTAATAATTACATTTGAATGTGATTTGGCTATCTCTGGGCACAGTCGTATGCCTCATTATAAAAGGGTATGCACACTTAAGGTTTTTTTTTCCTAGTATGTTTGTATTTGTTTTTCGTTTTAATTTTAATGGTTAATAGATCACATTAAATGGGCCAGGGATATCAGGAACGTTTTGACTTCATGTCCGATTTTTATATCGCAAAAAAAATGTTTATAAAATTTCAGAAATACAATCGTGCAATTAAAGATGTTTTTTTATACTTTTTTTTTTTTTTTTTTTTTTTTTTTTTTTAAAAATAGTCATGTTTTTCTCTGGGCTCTTTTTTTCCCCAGGGCTGATGGTGGCAATGATTGGCTGAAGCATGCTAAAGAAGAACCTATTGATTACTTTGATGTTCAGGATTGATTAAAACTGTGATGTATCCACAGTAATGGTCTCTGTTCACATCACTGTAATCACATCAAATAAAACTGGGCACTTCTGGACTCTGCTTCTTCTTAATAAAGCATCTTTTGAGGTATTTTATAGTATATGTGTATACACTAATGAACTTTGCTGAGCAACCACTGTGTACTCATTTTCAGAATTATTTTTTTGTGTGGAGCTTGTTTTGCACATTTATAACATTTTGAATCTAAATGGTTTCAATGTTGAAAGCTGTGTGTTGCACAAGTTGACTCATTTCAGAGAAAGCCAGATCATCTCGTGTGTCTCAGACGCCTAGATGTTATTCAAGAGACTGAAGTGGAACAGTGCAATACATTAAGTGAGGAGTAAACCATAGTGAGGTATGCTGTTATCAGAACATATCAGCTAGTGTGATGCGAGCACGGCAGTTTACCATCCATTAACCTTTTTTTTTTCAATTGAAGGACAATATATTTTTATCTGTTGATAGTTGTATAGGTTGTTGTGGGATGTCCACAAATTAGTTCCTCTGATCATTTATTAAGTCTCCTCACCATCCTCTATTTTTTCTTGAATTCAGTAAGCCAAAAAAAAAACCCCCAAACATTCAGCTGGTCTCATTACAGAGATACCAAAAAAGTATCTTCTCTTTCCTGAAAAATCTCCCAAGGTGGAAAAGTGTTACAAACTGACAAAATTACATTACAAAAATGGCACCTCAGATTTCTTCCATAAACCTTAAACAAACTTACACATCTTGCAGAAAGACATCGGTACAGAAATGTATCAGTAATTATAGATAGATTTTGATCAATAAGAACCCATTATTTATTGGATTAAAATTAGTCTTCAATTTTGGGCAGTGTCCTCCATCAAGTCCCTGTGAATGAGCTACAACTGTAGATAATACATAACACATTAGAACATGTGCATCAATATAAATCTGTGATGTCCATTATGGCTGTGACTACAGTTAGAGCTTCTGTTATTAAAATTGATCAAGATCATCTGACCAATCAGATTCAAGAATTCAACAGGAATGTAGTATAAGGACTTGACTTACTTTGTGAAATCCTGATCCTTGAATCATTTTGTTCTTTTTTTTCTCTCACATTTTTGCATAACTATAATGTCTACAGTGCAATTTGTAATAGGATAGTGACAGTATTTTGTTCTGGTAAGTAAGACGTGTCCATATGCTTGAATTAATGCTAGTCCTTTTAAAAGGCTCTGTTTGCTAACATAAACAATGTCCTGAGAACTTTTATAGCCTGCGCTTTACTAATATGTTATGTAGTTGTACAATATACTTTAGTTTCTTTTTTTTCTTTTTTTTTTTGTGTAAAAAGCTTCATTAATGAAATCATGGGATCTTGTAGAGTTTACATGCTAGCACTGCTACACATGAACCCATTACATGAGGTGAAGATTTCACTGTTAAATAAAAAATTCAGTTAAAATGATTTCAACTAAAGAATGTAATGCAGATTTGGTCCGCCTTTTTCAAAAATAAAAAACAAAATCAGTATTTGAACATTTGAGAAGTGTGCTGCTCTTGTGTCTGGGCCAATTAATCATCATTCATAGGTGCAGATTTTTTGTTAGTTAAGATGTTTTGTAGATCAATAAACACGTTCACCTTTATCTACGGCAGTCATCTATAACACTAAAACCACTGACAGGTGTAATGAGTAGCATTATCTTGTGACTATAACACCTTTTGAAGAAGTGGGATGTACCAGACAGCAAGTGAACAGTAAATTCTCAAAACTGATGGCAACTTGGACAAGGAAAATTGTTATGACTAGCCAACAGGGTCAGTGTCTCTCCAAAACACTAGGTCTTGTGGGGTGTTCCCAGTATGCAGTGGTTATTACCTACCAAAAGTGGTCCAATGAAGGACAGCCAGTGAACCAGTGACAGGGTCCTGGGCAGCCAAGACTCACTGATGCACGTGGGGAGTGAAGGCATAGTCCACCTGGTCCGATCCCACAGAAGCTTCTGTAGCAGGTGTCGGAACACACAGTGCATCTCAACGTCCTCTACGGGGCTGCATAGCTGTAGACCAGTCAGAGTGCCCATGTTGACCTCTGTCCACTGCTGAAAACACCTACAATGGGCACGTGAGCATCAGAACTGGACTGTGGAGCAACAGAAGTGATCAATCATGTTTTCTTTGACATCATGTAAACGACCGGGTGTGTGTCTCTTGCCTGGGGAAGAAGGCTAGTCTGCAAAGGCAGTGTGATGCTCTGGGAATGTTCTGCTGGGAAACCTTGGGTCCTGGCATTCATGTGGGATTGTGTGGAATTGTTGGACAAACAAGTCTAATCCATAGAGGCCTCACCTCACCACTTCCTGGACTTGAAGAATGTGCTGCTAATGTCTTGGTGCCAGATACCACAGCACACCTTCAGAAGTCTTGTTGAGTCCATGGCTCAGTGGGTCAGAGCTGTTTTGGTGGCACAAGGGGGACCTACACTTTATTATGTAGGTAGAGTTAATGTTCTGGCTGATCGTTCAATACGCCTTAAATAGGAAGCGGGAGGTGCAGGTGAAGCATCAGGATTGTGCTGCGTCCTTTATGGAATTTGAGATTCACTAGCTTGAGCATTTTATCCTGCCAAGGAATGTCTTCTCCAGGGTGGCCCAGGAATTATAATCCTGCTCAAGGCTTATAAAAACAGCTATTAAAAGTTCATGCATCCCTGTGGCACATGGCATGGACCAAATGAAGTTCTTTTCAACAATACTACATTCAGGGTGTAACTCTCATACACTTACCAAAAGATGGAATTCTTGTGTGATGTTCATCTTCCTTTCTCACTGGACCATTTGTTTGGCAAGTACAGATTCCCTTTTTAGTAGACTTCCAGAAGCTGACCTGCTTGGTTGTGCACTACATTATTATACAACTACATGGCCACATATAGACTTCAGGAATACCTATAAGTCCCCGGAGAAGATTTCGAACATCTTGGCACAATCGAGCTGAATGAGGAAACACACTTCCACATCTATTAATATTCCCTGCATGGTTTCTATCTGCAGTAATGTTTCCACTCCTGAGAATGAAGTCCATCTCTTTCCAACATGCATACTTTTCCTCCGGAGCAGCGCACGTTATGTATAACTGTCATTAGAAGAGGTGATTAGTGCAATGTTTCCTACAGGGTCTTCCTGTTGGAAGCAAATCCCTGTCCATGTTTAAAAACTATTTTGCTTCTTAATCAGGTTTCCATCAGTATACAAGTGGTTTATCCTAACATTCTTCTTGCATACATTAATCTGTGCCCTTGTTAAATATCTGTGGTCCCTTTAGTGTGTCCCACTTCTTGGTTTCAAGTTGATTTTCTAAAAATTTCATTCTCCTACCTACAGTTTTAGCAATGTAAATAAGCTAAAGGTGTGCCCGAGCTACATGAGTCTGTAATCTTGGTGTGATTAGGCTGGAGTTTGGATGGTGGTCTTCACATTGCTTCAATCCAGCACTTTATTTAATGTCTTGTCTCTCTGCGGAACTAATCGCTAGAGCCTAAAAGTGCATCCTGGACCCTCAGAAGGAAAAATATAGCTGATCTAAAGACTACTATGCAGGTTCCAGTGATTAATGTTATGATTTTAATATATATTTAGATATCCTTAATTAACAGTCAGGTGGAGCAGTGGGTTAGCACTGTCGCCTCATAATGAGAAAGTTTGAACCTGCTTCCTGATGATGGGCTTTCTTTTGGCAATTGGTGACCTGCCCAGGGTGTGCCCCACCTCTTAGCCAAAATCAGATGGGATTGGCTCCAGTTTCCCTCCAACCCTGATGGATAAGTGGCATAGATAATTGATGGGTAATAAACAACCAAAAGATGATGGTGGTAACGTAAACCTCCCTGATGATGATGATGATGATGATAGAAGAAACCTTAAGAGGAACCAGCCTCAAAGGAAGTCTATCCTCTGCTGGGTAGCATTGGGTACTAGGATTATAAATCCTATAAATTATACAGTTATAGAGCTATAGCAAAGGACAGGCTTTATGATAGCTGCAGGTACGAGATTATCCATTGAAGCAAAGGTGGGAAGCAAAGTTGTTGTTTTTTTTGTTTTTGTTTTAATACTGTTTTTAAGAATTTGGGGTGCAGATCTTTAGGGTATTAATGCAGAACCATCCATGGGTATCTGTGTTGGACCGCGTGCAGCTACAGACTTTGAGTCACAAGTACAGAAACCCCAAGCGAAAGGAAAACATCAAGATCAGTCCCACAGGGCAAGAAGGCGAGGGTATTTAAAGCATTATATGTGTGTCAGGACCTCATAGGGGTTCAGTGCACATAGAGCTTGAAGTGCATGGGCAAATGCTTTCCCCAGATAAGCGAATGGTTTTCCCCAGATTTCAAAACCTTTATGAAAACAATGCCATAATCATTCTGAAATTTCTAGAAAGCTAAATGTTTTCCTAGGAAAAGAAGACAATGTAAACCAGGGGACTTCTTATCTTATCCACAAAGGGCTGAGGTGGGTGCTGGGTTTCATTCCAGACAAATAGGAGCAACACCAAATAGTTGTTTGAAAACCAAGATTGATGAAATAAACAAATGGGATCTGGTGTGGCTCCTTATTGGGAATGAACACTGCAGTAACACCAGCACTTTACAGCTAATACTGAAGAACCCTGGAAAGGCTTACTTCATAATAGAAAAATAGTATCAAAGCACTTAGGTATGTTTGAACGGTTGTAAATTTAGCATTCATGGCATACTTTCATCAGGCCAGTGCTTTTTAAATCTGATTTAATGCATTGTCGGAGGATGTTTTGTTTGCATTACATACGTCGCCCTCTATTGCCAACTGAACATTTACTATACGCTTACAGAACATCGCTAAATTTATTCTACACTTTACGTATCGCTAAACTTATGCTACACTTTAGCGCTAAACTTAACTTAATGGGAGAATTACTCCGCCTGTACTCCTTGCACAAGTCCGTGATGCGCACACCTTGAACGTGTTTTTCAATGATTTCCCGCTTTATATCTAAGGTAAGTGGCTTCTTCTTCTTCTTCTTCTTCTTCTACTTCTTCTACTTCTTCTTCTTCTTCTTCTTCTCCTCAGCACCGGCTTTGCTACTCACTTTCTTAGGACCCATGATGAAGAACCCTGGAAAGGCTTACTTCATAATAGAAAAATAGTATCAAAGCACTTAGGTATGTTTGTACAGTTGTAAATTTAGCGTTCAGGGCATTCTTTCATCAAGCCAGGGCTTTTTAAATCTGATGTAATGCACAAGAGACCTCCACACATTTATTATAATAATTATTTCACCATGATATTACAAACGCAAAATTTCGCATTATCAAGATGTAGAAAAAAGATCACGAGGAAAACAAATACAATTTTCTCCTTATCATGAGAAGGCAGCACATTTGTCAGTTTAGATCCTCAGGGTTGATGTAGCTGACTCGGTGCAAAGTGTTTTGTAATAGATTTTTTTTTTTATAAAGCGTTCATTATCGATTCAGTACAAAACATTTCTTAATGGCTTTTCTAAAAATAATTTGTATTTGGAAAATATTTGTATGTCTGTAAAACTTACCAGCTCATTTCTTTACAAAACTGTACATATTGTACCCGGAACTACTATTTTTTTTTCTTTTTTTTAAGTAAAGTGTCATCACAACAAATACTGACAAGTAACAAATACTCATTACTGCACACTGTGGTATTTATGATTTATTTCATTATTTGTGAAGTTTTCTTTTCAGCATTTCCTTAGGACTTTTGCACAGCAGGCTAAATCTACAGGGGTGTTTGAAAGTTTATGAGCCCTTTAATTTATTTTTTTTTGGATAAATATGACCTAAAACATCATTAGGTTTTCATGCAAGTCCTAAAAGTAGATAAAGAGACAAATGAGACAAAAACATTATACTTGGTCATTTATTTACTGAGGAAAAATAATCCAAAATTGCATATCTGTGAGTGGCAAAAGTATGTGAACCTCTAAGATTAGAAGTCAGTGTTGAAGGTAAAATTAGAGCCAGATGTTTTTACCTTTCAGGGGGAAGACAATCGGGTGTTGATTGGGCACCCTGTTTAATTTAATAAACAGGGATCAATCACACGTTTGTGGAAGTGTATTGTCACCAGAGCGAAGGAGATTCCTGAGGACCTCAGAAAATGAGTCGTTGATGCTCATGGGGTTTGAAAAGGTTACACAACCATCTCTAAAGAGTTTGAACTCTACCAATCCACACAGACATACAGGAAATTCAAGATCATTTTTACCCTCCCTAGGACTGGTTGACCAACAAAGGTCACTCCAAGAGCAATGTGTGTAATAGTCTGTGAGGTCTCAAAGGAACCCAGGATAACTTTTAAGCAACTTAAGGCCTATCTCACATTGGCTAATGTTAATGTTCATGAGTCTACCATCAGGAGAACACTGAACAACCATGGTGGGCATGACAGGGTTGCAATGAGAAAGCCCGCTGCTCTCCAAAAAGAACATTGCTGCCCATTTACAGTTTGTTAAAGATCACGTGGACAAGCCATGTTGTGGATAGATGAGACCAAAATTGGTTTAAATGAAAAGCATTATGTTTTGCAGAAAGGGAAACACTGCATTCCAGCATAAGATCCTGATTCCATCTGTGAAACGTGTAACATGGAAGTGGTATTATTATGGCTTGGGCCTCTGGGCCAGGACATGTGTCTCAGAACTGTATCCCAAGAAAATGTGGGTAACGCAGCAAGACAACGACCCTAAGGAGACAAGTCTTTTTACCAAAGGAAAGTTAAAGTCTTGACTTGTTAAAGTCTTGACAAAGTCTTAATCCAGTAGAAATGTCGTACGAGCAGTTCAACAGAGGAAACCCACCAACATCTCAGAGTGGAAGCTGTTCTGTACGGAGGAATGGGCTCAGAGTTCCTCCGAGTGACGTGCAGGCCTGGTCATCACTTACTGGAAACATTCAGCTCCAGTGCACTTACTGCTCCACAAGAGGCTCTGAATGCCCCGTTCACATACTCTTGCCACTCACATATATGAAATATGGGATTTTAATCCATTTTCTTTTTTCTATTTTAATAAATAAACGACAAATTATAATATTTTTGTCTCTTAGGTTAACTGGGTTTAACTCTATTCACTTTCAGGACGTGAAAGTATGATCTGATGATGTTTAGTTCATATTTATGCAGAAATATTAAACAAAAAATTTTTGCTAAAGGGTTTCCAAACTTCCGAGCCCTACTGTTTAGGTGTGTGCATTTGTATTTATTAATTTATTATTTATTTTTTAAGATTCTGGTGATATTATCTGGACAGAGTGTGCAGTATGAACAGTAAGACTACTGGCTACATCACTGTGCATGCTGTTGACCAGTCCCTGAGCAGTAGTTGTGTGCTTTTATTTTGTTATTTTATTTTATTTTTTAAAGCAATTAATTAATTAATCGATTGATCAGTCAGTCAGTTGATTTGCAAGATTCTGGTGATATTTCCTGTGCTTTTATTTTATTGTATTTTATTTTAATTAATTAATTAATTAATTAATTAATTAATTAATTAATTAATTAATTAATTAATTACTTAATTAACTCATTCATTCATTCATTTTCAAGATTCTGGTGATATTATCTGGTCAGAGTGCACGATATGAACAGTAAGACATCTGGCTACATCACTGTGTATGCTGTTGACTCATCCCTGAGCAGTAGCTATTATGTGCTTTTATTTTATTTTGTTTTGTTTTATTTCATTTCATTTATTTATTTATTACTTTTTCCCCCAAGATTCTGGTGATATTATCTGGTCAGAGTGCACGATATGAACAGTAAGATTACTGGCTACATCACTGTGTATGCTGTTGACTCATCCCTGAGCAGTTGCTATTATGTGCTTTTATTTTATTTTGTTTTATTTCATTTATTTATTATTTATTTCTTTTCCAAGATTCGGGTGATATTTTCTGCTCAGATTGTGGGATATGAACAGTAATGCTGTTGACCAGTCCCTGAGCAATTGCTATTATGTGCTTTTATTTGATTTGATTTAGTTTTGTTTTATTTCATTTCATTTACTTATTTATTATTTATTTTCCAAAAGATTCAGGTGATATTTTCTGGTCAGAGTGCGCGATATGAACAGTAATGCTGTTGACTAGTCCCTGAGCAGCAGCTATTGTGTGCTTTTATTTTATTCATCCATCCATCCATCCATCCATCCATCCATTCATTCATTCATTTATTCATTTATTTATTTATTTACCCACTTACTTACTTTCAGCGCGCGTGCTCGCTCACTCGCTCGCGCGCGCGCCCCCGACCGCCTGTAACCGCTTACACGGCGCGCGTGCGCTTTAGCTCCGCAGAAGGCTGTTGGGCGCTTGACGTGCGGCCGCTGTGCTCTCCCTCTCTCTCTCTCTCTCCCTCTCTCCCTCTCTCTCTCCCTCTCTGTACAGCGCGGAGGAAGGAAAAAAAACAGCGACCGAGCAAGAAAATCTCCGGAAGCGCGCGCCTGCACACACACACACACACACACACACACTCTCTCTCTCTCTCTGACTACAGTAGGCTTCGCCGCAGTTTCGCCCAGCGCCATGGAGAGAAAGGTAGGACCCACATCATCACTGTAACTCCACTGGCTCTGCTTCTCTGGATGCTCAACACAAAATGTGTCATCCTGTTGTCCACAATGGGAAGTGTGCATGCGCGCGCGCGCGCGCGTGTGTGTGTGTGTGTGTGCCCGCACAGTGGATCAGTGCGCTGCCAGTTCTGTTTTGTCCGCTGGCTCTAGTTTGTGGGATGAACGGCAGAGCGCGCGCGGTGCGCGGCGGCCCACAGGAAGGCTGTGTTCACTCGGGTGTTGTGCTGCTCCTCTGATCCCGTGTTGTTGTTGTGTGGATGTAGAGGCTCCTCTAACCCAAATGTGGAGCAGCTCTGCAGGGCTCGAGCCTCGCAGGCTTAAGGAGTAGCCTAGCAGGCACATACTGTTGTTATTATTATTGTTATTATTATTGTTATTATTATTATTATTATTATTATTATTATTATAGTGCACATGTGAAGGAGCGGCTCTCCTTTCTTTCTGAAGCCTCTCCATCCCTGAGTGTCCTGCATCATCCGAGATGTCATGTTCTCCACACCTACGTGACCCCCTAAACTCACGTGCTTGGCTCATTTGGACACATGTTGATGGATAAAACACACACGCGCGCGCACACATGCACATGCAGATGCACGGGCCATTTGGTGATTTTCGGTGCGTTTTCATACAAATGAAGAAGGAAAGGAGGGAAGAAAAAACCAAGCTGCTCGTGCTGGGCCTGCCCCCCTCTCGCCCTAACGTTAGGCATTTGGGAACTTTTAGAAATGTCGCCTATGAACACTTTGGGGCAAACACACATGGTGTAATCCAGGTCCAATCCTGGGCGAAGGGATTGTGTGCGCGTGAGAGCAACAGGCCTGGCACCTGTGCATTCTCTGCTAAACGTCTAATAAGGTCCTTTAGTCAGTCAACACTGCTTGTGTGTGTGTTCATCTCAGTCTTTTGCAGGACGAAATCCCCAGTGCTGAAGGAAAATCTATGGCGCTTATATAACTCTACCCTGCTGAGAAACGCAGCTCGGGGTGACCAGCGATCAGCTGCCAAAACGCAGGCCGAGCTGGTCGACCGCTTCTTTTCCTGCTTCCAACAAGTCAAACATCTCCTCTGATCAGTTCATTCGGGGGGAAACTCCTGAGTGAACTGATCGAAGATGTTTGACTTGTTGTAACTGTCTTTTTGTTGTTGTTGTTGTTGTTGTTGTTGGTAACGTGAGAATTTATCAGCCAAGAAAGATGGTATATACAGTGGTACCTTGACATATTACATTAATTCGTTCCTGGAGCAAGGTCGTATGTCAAAAGTGTCGTAAGACAAATCGAATTCCCCCATTAAAATGAATGGAATTACTAATAATTCGTTCCAAAACCCCCAACAAAACACACCAATTTCTTTTGTTACGTGTTTTTAAATAAGAGAAATGTACTATATAAATAACAAAT
>JAQMCW010000001.1:15397944-15409082 GCA_030068335.1 Chrysichthys cranchii
GCTGGCTAAGTCCACCCTCAGACTGACCCACAATACGCCCTCTTTGAAAATCAGACAACTCTTTTGCTTCTGGTGTTCGTCCCATGGCTAGTTGCTCTAAACAGTTAATATACCGTAATCTGAAATGTAAAATAATAATATATTACAAGTTTGAAGCACCAGGTGGTGTCCACATAGATAAAACATCATGGGTTTTTTTTTTTACGATTTACTTTTGAGATGTCTGAGTATAGTGATTTCAGAGATGTTTAAAGCCCCTTTACACCACAGGGCTGTCTGAAGGTGTTGATTAATTTTCTATCAAAAAGGGCCTGTGGTGGTTTAGCTGCAATGCAAATCACAGGTTTAAAGGTTTGGGGTAAAGAACTGCTTTTGGTAACTTCAACAGACGTCAAAATGGCTTCCCCCATGCCTCTCTGTGAGGTCGTAGAACCATGCAGACACCCCCCCCAGAGATGTTTATATGCAAGTTTCTTGGAAAGATTTTTCCCTTCACCAACCATATATGGCAACTCTATTGACCTTGATTTGAACATAAAATGAAAAAAAAAACAAAAAAAACTCTTGTGATGCCTTAAAATCCTCCAAAAACACGCTATTGTTTGAAAAGTTTGAATTTCCAAGTATTTTAATTAATTACTGCCCTATAAAGGGTTAATGCACAAGTTGTAACATACACAGGGGATTTGTATGATATGTAATTGTTTATAAGCATTTTTCAGCTTTTTTTGTTTAAGTAGGATTCTCCACTATCAGCGCTCTGTAACGGTCAAAAGTAAAGCTGTTCTTGCAAGTTTTCCAGCACAGGAATGTCTTCAGGACAGAAGGCTCAGCTTCTTCATTAACTTTAAACTTCAAGAGAGAAAAGAAGCGGCTGAAGAGGGAACACACTGTTTATAGCTGCTAACAGAAGGGATAACAGGAACTAACTGAAACGTAAGAATTTTTTTAATAAATAAAAAAATTCATCATTGCCAAAATGCTGTATTGTAAGGGAAATTTCATTAGCAGTGACTATCGTGTGTGGGTCACTATTTTCCATACATGCTATGCAATGCACAGTTCAAAAGGAATTAACGCCAAACCTGAGGTAACCGTCTGGATACGAGACACGGACATGATGACGGCGTACCTGCAAGGAGCTGAATTCCTCTCAAATCCTTTCACAGGGAACACAACCAACAAACACAGAACTTCACCTTAGAAGCCCTTTCAAGGCCTGACTGACATAATGGCTAGATAAAAACTGATGAAATAGCAAAATCCTTTTCAGTTTGGCACGCCTTTGAATTGGAAGTTGCAGAATTGGTTGCAATCTTTCTGAGGAAATGCAATAGTACTCGCCAGGCTTCTGTATCCACTTCTCATAGGTCATAAGGTCATTCAGCTCAGCCGTCAGTTAACCCATTAACTGCCAAATTTTTCTTCTGAAAATTTTCATGTGTTTCTATTCATTTACATCCAAATAGTAAAAAAAACCCATCTACTTTCAAGAAATATGACTGTTAATATTTCTGAAATTTTAATTTGTAGTCAAAGTCCCAAATGGGGATCATGGGACATGCCATCTATTTTTTATGCCATTCATTATATGATCCCCACATGGGGACCACGGAAGCTAATGGGTTAATATGTGTAACGTGGATTAAAATGTACTCATTAACTTTAATTGTCTGACTTTGAGAAATGAAAATGGCTTTAAAAGAAGCTTTTTAAGTGTACCTGTAATGTTAGTACAGTGTACATGCTTGACCACATACAAAAAGGATTAGTGCATGTAATCAGTGCTAGCATTACAATACGCTTTCATTTACGTTACAATGCCATTATACAGTGATAATGCAGCACTATTAGCAGAAGTGCCAACATTCAGGATTTTTGACCCGTTGCTATATAAAATAACATAAAATGACATAAAATGGCGCAGGATGTGAAATACGCACCTTTGCTTATGTTACTCTTGCCGACTTTTAAACTTAACTCACCATTAAGACTTGAAGAAAGAATCTGATGTCCAGACTTACTGAATCAGATACCTTTAATCTGTTCTTGCTTGAAGCGGATTTGCTTTACTTACTGATTTACTGAAAAAGTCTCATGTTCTACATTCTCAGAGTTACGCTTAACACGTTCATCGCGGAACTAACGTTTAGTTTTCACAGTTTGCAGACTGATGTCCAGTAAGGCCAGGTACATTGACAGGATGCGACTCCCCACTGGAAGGTCTACCTCCCGTTCCATCCACATGCCCTAAGTGCTGTTTGCCTGCTCCTGTTCAAACAGAGCCATAGCTAAGTGCGATCGTGAGGCCAGGCCTTCTAAATTGCTCAGCACACAGCGATGGTAGATGTCTTCACTGAAGCGGGGGTTACACGCTCGCCGTACGTATTTCTGGATCAGAGCCGGCTCCACGGCCCGGAAGACATGCAAGCTTGAGTAGCGCACAAAAATCTCGTACACGTCCATGCTCTCCAGCAGCTCATCGTTGTCCATGATGTCAGTTGCCATCTTGGTACGGGTGGCCATGTAATCTGCGTTGTAAAAACAAGCCTCCTCAAACGCGTACCGGTCAAAGCGGCCGTCCCGGAGTGCCTCTGAAGAAAACGAGGACGCTGCAGAAGGTTGCTGGTCGCGATACACCAGAGCTGGGCTGTATTCTTGGAAATGAACCGGGAAGAAGACCTGCCAGTTACTGATGGCATTCATGCGGCAGCGGTTCAGGAAATCACCAGTGACCTCGGTCCAGACGCTGGCTAGGAAGAAAAGCGTGTCCACTGGGTGCTTCTTTGAGATTATGTCCATCAGCTTCACCTGTGAGGGAACCTCTGTTTTGACGCTGATCCACGGGATCTTCACATCGCTGTAGCGCTTCTCCACTTCGCTGATCATAGATTTTATGCTGGCGAAGACATCTGTCTGGCTGACCCTCTGTGCATCAAAGGGGTCGTACACAAAAAGGAAGGTCAGTAGAGCGTTGTCTCGTGTGTCCAACGTGTTCATCACATACGTGTCCAAAAAATTGCCCACAAAGTCCTGATCCCGTGCAGTCACTGGAAGGATGACCTGAACTCTCGTGGCTTCAGTCACATAGGGCATTGGAATGATCTCTATGGCACTCAGAGGCCTTAGCAAGCCCACGCGCTTGGCGATCACCTGACTGTGACCTTTCTGTGTGAAGGCCTGTAGGGCCAGGTCCAGTATGTACTCCATACCGCGTGTGGGGTCAAAGCGGCGGTACCCATTCAACAAACGCTGCTTCCGGAAACGCAGCTGGGGTTGATAGCGCTCGTTCAAACGCTCCACAGCAGTCTCCAAAATGGAGTTAATGTCCGCGCGGTCTGCCCCACGGAGCTCACACTTCGGGGAGCTGTCTGCGCAGGAGTAGATGTGTTCTTCGGTGAAATACTCCCAGTTGATTACTTCAAATCGCGTCTTGGGATGGAAAGGCGGGTTGACCCCAATGGGCCAGGTGGCTCCTGCTTTGCCTTCTGGAGTGAGCTCACTCAGATTGTTGATTTGAACCTGTGGCAGAGTAGACTGCGCATTAATATAAATTGAAAGAATGCAAAAAAGGCGAATTAACACAAGAGGATGGCTTTTTACACCCTGTCCACCACTAGTGGAACTGACATCTATTCTATATTTAATAAATTCATTTTAATAGTGGGTCTTTCTGCTCTGCATGGATTACAAGCAAGTGGTTGTTTAAGGCAGCAGGTCCGGCTGCCCCCGGGGACCATTTGCCTCTGCGGCCAGGCTGGTAATGCAGCAGTGGAATATTGGAGTGAATTCCCCACTTCTCAAACAACCATGGCTCTTTCATTAGCCATTAAGAGACCAACAGGAGGAGTGAATCCAATAGAGAAAATGGTTTCAGGACCATCCGAATAAGCAAAACTACAATTTGCAATGCAGTAAATTCATCATTGACACGTTTTACCATGAAGCTGTTTTCCAGACAGATTATCTTTATAGCTAGAACCATAGTTTCCAAAGGAATGGCACAGTTGGAGCTAATAAAGGCCACTGGGCATGCTCAGATTGTTATCTGGACTAGACAAGGCATGCAGAGAAAAAAAATGAGGCTGAAATACCAGGGATAATCACAGCAGACGTCTTGCCAAAAAGAAATCACATCTTCTCATCCAACACAGCAAAACCAAGGAGAGTTTTTAATCCGTAAGTCAAGCATTATTTCATAGCGATATTTAAACGATCCTATATTACTGTATTCGGAAGATAATAGGATTGTTGTGTAGATGAAATTGTAGGCTAATTAACCTGAACAACATATGGTTTTTACATATACCTTTACCTGTAAGTTATTTGTATAGTGCTTTAATCAAAAAGACCTAGAATGGAGTTTGAGCTGTTGAGAGGTTAAAGGTCCTTGCATGAGGACCATCAGGGGCAGTGCTGGGGCTTTTAATTAGTATCCCAAAGCTTTAACCACTGAGCTACATCATTTGATTGTGTAATGTGTAATGATCATGTGTGTGCAAAAATGCAAGCCACGCACCTGTAGCTGCTGTATTTGGGCATAAGTCCAGTCCAGTTCGATCTGGCTGTAGCGTTTATGTAAGCGATACATGAGAGCCGGCTCTGAGACCGGGTGCACGGTGAAGGCGTTCTTGAACTGGATACTGTCCTCACGCTCGGGGTCTGCGTTTTTCTGCAGCTCAAAGTAATAGTAGGTCATCTCCTAAAGCAACAAGAAATATGACAGGAACCACATGTGTAGGTAGGAGTTCAGAAAATCAGAAGTGGAACATTCTGCTAACTACAGGACGAGTTAACACACTGAAACAGAGATGTACTCATCACATTCTTAACTTATAGGCAGTGATCAGGGAACTTCAGCGTCACTAGAATGTACAAGCGCTGTTGGAGTTATTTTCTAGAACAATACAGATCTTACAGTAATAAAAGAAAGCTCTTTTATAAAGACAGAGCAATGTCTTCGTTATTTACACTGCTCTTAATCTGACATTTTGGACCGTCGGGAGCACAGCTGCATGATTATGGATGTCCTTCCAGTTCTTCGTACTCAGGAAGTGATGAGTAACCATGTCACAACACTTAGTGCATTCAGGAGAAAAGTTACAAGACAGGAAATGAATGTTAGGACAATATCTACTTCGCTTCCTCATCATCACCTTGGATGTGTGACCTGAAATTCAAGATTTCATGAGGAATTTGGTTTCACCTGGTGCTTTTCCATGCAGCTCAGTCCCAGGTAGTCAATAATGCAGCGACCCAGCCATTCGTCCGGCCTGACGCTGAGGATGTCGTTGCGGCAAGCGTCGAGGTGCGGCTGTAGCCGGGCCAGCAGGCTCCGTGAGAGCAGATAGCCGTAACCGCCATGGCAGTAGCGAGCCCGCTCTTCACCTCCAATAAACTCTTCGGTGCGGCCCATGTAGAGATCCTGCCCCGCACTCAAATGCCCCACTAGGTTCATGATGCGCTCTGCCTGTGTGTACGTGTCGTCCTGGGCCAGGTAGAACCAGTCATAATCGTTGCCATGGTGCTGGTGCAGGTGACGGATGGTTTCGTACATGAGCCAGACGGGTCGGTCATCTCCGTGAGCGACCACAGTCATGCCGTGGGGCAGCTTGGCGCTGCGCAGGCCCGTGAAGAAAAAGGTGCGGTGGAAGCGATGGGCCACGGTACGGTTCACTGCCACGGCCAACGTGTTGAGGGTGGCACGCGAGGTCAGGATGCCCACCAGGAGGCGCTCACGAATGCCAAGTTCTGTGTGGATATAACGGGTCCTGCAGCAAACGCACAGACATATTATAATACACATTAAATATTATTTTACTGTATTACCTCAGTACTCGACCTCATTAGAACTCGAATTTCTTAAGAGTCGAACCAACCAGTTCTAAAAAAAATGACCTAGAACTCGATCTGAATTTCAGAAGTTGAACCGTGGACCTAAGATAACTTGTACGTGTCATGAATCTGCTCACGCGGAGCCCCCTTTTAACACACCCATTTTGGGTATCCACAATAGCTGTGCAGTCCAGAGGATGCGCGCCGCTCCAAGAACACTCCAACACAGTGCCACTGGCACATGCGCTAGTACTCACGACATGCCCAAGCATCACGTGGGATGCCACAGGTGTTACGCATTTGGTAACTAATGACACAGACTTTAAAGAGACTTGTTCAGTCACACCAAGATGCGAAGCGTTAGATTGCATTCCCCGCGCTATTGCCAAGCCTTGATTATTGTCTGTTTATGCTCCCTGGCTTTTGACCCTTTTTCTATCCACAGCGCAGGGAAATGAGTCACGCGGCACTAAGCTGTCTCTCAGTGGAAACAAAGGGTAACGCTTCAGTCTCAGCCTCACATACGCTGTGATAGCACATTGTTTCTTGGTGATGGTGCTTTTTTATTAATAATATCCGGTAATACACTGTACTTTATATCATTTTGGTAGCCATTGCTCACCAAAAAGTTACGCAGTAGTTGAACAAATGTTACAACCTAAAAGTTTGCGATTTACGAACAAATTAACGAATACAGAGTAATAATAAAAATAAACACTTTACAATTGACTGTTTTGATAAATGTGCTTAGATGTGTTTAGTGTATGCTCTTCTTGTTTTATCCTGTTCATTTTGTGTTTAATTGCAAAAAAAAAAAAAAACATTTAGGTGTAATTTTTTGGGGTCGGGAACCAATTAACTGGTTTCCCATTATTTCTTATGGGGAAAATTCGATCAGAACTCGAACTTTTTACGATCTGAGCTCTGAACGGATTAAGTTCGAGTTCTGAGGTACCACTGTATTTTATAATATTTTTTCCATATGCGATCATGTAAATGTGGTGGATTATTCTGCCTGGGCATAGTATTACACCATACATCATGTACATCTGTGCGATATCTCCATAAGATCTACTTCCTCGCAGTGTGGCGTTAGGAAAGGGGAAAAAAAAGTCAGACGTGAGGAATTTCTGCGAAATTCATGTCCGTAGAGAGCGCTGCACATCGGGCAAGCAGTCAAGGTGAAGAGCAATGCTCTTAACCTGAAACTATATAAGAGCTATCATTTAATGATATATAACGATTATCTATTGAATTATTATATTATTACTATATAATAATCATCATTTGGATTAAGATACAATCCCTTGAGCAAACTATCTTGAGAATATAGGCTTAAGGTTTAAAGTGTAACTTGTACCTGTTTTCTCTTACGTGGCCATAGAAATAAAGCTGATTAAAGCTAAGATGAGTGTCTTTGTTGGAGACTGTTATGATACTCATGCTAGTCTGTTGCTAGTTAACACAACTACCTTTTTCTGCACAATCTAACCTGTTTCAGTTTTTTCTTACATCACCTAAATGTTAGCGACATTGCCAGCTTATTGCACAACCATGTCACAATAAATACCTTTAACCAATGCAGAATTCAGTGAACTGGAATAAGAGTACAGTACACCATTCAAGTGAGAACTGCAGAACCGTTTAAGACTGCATGAAGAATCGTAAATTTAAGAAAGTCTGATGCTGCAAATACTCCATACCTGGGAATGGAGCTCACACTCTGGCATTACTTTGCTGCCATGCTCTATTTCACACCTCAGTAATATTACACAGAGCGTTTCTATCTCACACTTGGTTTATGACCAAGAGCCTGTTTTTCTTCACTCGGTTCTTCTGCAGTGATGTATGTCTGATTATACACAAAATTGCATTCGTTAAACCATAGACTGGGTTCAAAAACACAATGCAATCACTATAAGACACTAAGTGTCTCCAGTTTCTCCCTTACTTCTAAAAATAGGTTCTGGGGAAATGTATGCTGCAAAAATCTATCAATTAAGCCATTTTTCAAGGTTAGCCCCTACACACCATATGAAAACAAAACCAAAATCCACTACGGGATGTTTTATGAGGCTACATTTACATTTTCTCATTTTAGACAGCATACAACTAAGCAGTGAAGGGAAAAGAGTCCTGTTTAAGGACCCTTGTTGGTGCTGGGATTTGAAATAACAACCTTTTTACAAGTAGCCCAAAGTATTAACCATTGAAAGAGCACTGTTTCAAGGAATGGCCAGCATAAACATCCTTAATTAATCCATTACAAGTTGCGTTTTACATCAGCGGCAGGGCGAGACATCAAAATGCCATGTCCTTTGCCAAATACGACTGCTGTGTTGCAATAATGTTAACATCACGACATAACTTTAATCTTAACCTCCACCAGGTTCTGCATTGAATCACTTTTAAAAGTCCTAAAAGGGTCACTTTTCTACCAGTGAATGATCACTACAGTCCCTGTCATGTGATGAAAACGATAAAACAGGGAAATGACCAATAACTGTTCGCCTTAAAGGAGGAAGTCATCGATTCTGGAGGAAGACCGTTGATATTTGAACTCAACAGCAAAACAAATCCACACATCTTCTCCCACTATGCCAATCAGCAACAGTGTTTTACATTTCATCTCATTTTAAACAACTGAGCAGCTGAGGGTTAAGCGCCTTGCACAAGGGCCCCGCAGGGGCAGCTTGGAGGGACTTGAACACACAACCTTCCGGGCAATAGTCCAACATCTTAAACCCCGAGCGCCCACCGCCCATGAACGCCCCCCTGTTGTTGGCTGGCTGGAATAGTGCTGTATGTCCCGGTCTGAGACGCTTTTGTTTAGGCTTGTGTCCAAACACCAGATTCTTTTCAGCATACACACAGAATGGACACCTGGTGGACTGTGGGTGGACACTGGCTGAATTTTACCCAATAAATAAATAAATAAATTAGGTTAGAACTAATGAGTGCGTCTTTAACCCTTGATGTGTTTCCGGTGGAAAAGTCCCATAATCTGCCGGGTCTCAATAACACCATAAACTTTCACTGGATGTTCTCATCCAAAGCAACAACAAGTAAAAAGTATATCTATATATAATCCAGCCAGAGAGCGTTAGGAGTTAATGCAAGTCCCTGAAATTCTTAGCTCAAGTATCTAACCGCTGAGCCATCACTTGCTGAATACCAGTGCAAACCCACAGAAAGCAAAACCGCCCACCACTTCGTTTTACTGACCTGAGCACTTTCTTATGTGGCTTGCTGGGGTCCTTATGATAGGGTACAATGCGAGGCTGGAAATCCTCGTTCCTGTCCCCTCCGTCCGCTCGCCGGGGTTCTCCGACATGAGCGCCCTGAAGAATTCCAAGGCGCAGCTGATCGCTGCAGACCTCGTCCGTATCTCCCTGCGTCCAGGACACCATCAGCAGGCTGAGACTGCATCCCAAAGACAAGCCCAGCATGAGAGGCAGGGCCGGCCGGAAGACGGCGAGGAAAGGGGACAGGCGCATGATTGAAGGTGAAGCTATCAGATGGATCTGATTGCGTCCTCCGAGTCCTCCGGAGGCGTTCGGGTGGCAGGGACAGCTTACGCTCTCCCAGTTCCTCAAGTCACAGAAGTGAGAAATACCTTGTGAATGAGGTAACCTGGAAACTAGGCTTCCTCTGAAGGGGACATCTTCTTAACTGAGGTTTGTTAGTGTCGTGAAACCCTCAGCAGGACATATGCAGTACAGTTGGACACGCTGTAGTCAGGGTGCATCTTCTCTTCAGTAATAATAGCTTATGTGGGAAACTAATACAGAACACATAAGAGCTGAGTCTCTAGGGAAAATCTCACTTTAAACATTTAGCCACCCCCACATAAAAACAACAATGTTGCTCTGTGCTTCCTGATTTGAACCGACCACAAATAGAGAAGTAGTACATACAGGTTTCAGTTAAATGAGCAAAAACAAACCCAAGCCCTAGTCATTAACTACAACAAACACTCAGTATTTACACTTACAGAGCTGCCGGGAGGAGGTTTAGCCACACCACAGTAATAAAGCTATGCCAGCTAGCCACTCTTTGTTTTTTAAGACAATTCCCACTAGTCATGCCCATCCATCGTCTTTTAATCTCTGATCTTAAATAAATAAAAGAAAATCTTCTTAGGTTAGGTGTGTTTTTCAGCAGCTTTTCTGCTTCTCCAAAGCCAAACCCCACTGAGTGGCATTGGCAACGTTACCGTTATCTCCTCGTCACACCATTTAGTCAAAAACCGCTTTGTTGAAATGTCTCGCTCTCTGTGTGCCAGTCCTGATCTAATAAAAAACGAAATAAAACATTCAAATAAAAGTGGGCTGGTGTAAATATTCCAAACCGGAGAGAAGCCGTTGCATTACACGACTTAAAAGAGGAAAAAAAAGCAGGGACGCAGCGCGTACAGTAATTCCCCAGAAACAAAACACGAGCACAAAGGTTCCGGACTCCAGAAATCAAGACGCGTGTGATTGTTTTGATTGGTTTTTTTTGTTGTTGTTTTTTACGCTTTTACAGATTATTTGACGTATTTTTTTTTTTTTTTTTTTTACAGTTGCTGTAGATATTATTAAGTTATTATAGTTATTAAATAAATAACTACGGCAATCAAATAGAGCTGACAGTGAGCTGTGAAATCATGTCAACATTTTTTACATCATAAGTGTCTTGTTGTTATTATTATTATTATTATTATTATTATTATTATTATTATTATTATTATTGAAAGGCAGGGTCTCCAGGTCCATCCTGAGATTGGGCCTTCACCTAGGTTTCCTCAGGGTTCTAAAGTTTCCTCCAACCATATAAAACATCCATGTAAACAGACTGGCTATAGGGCTTGGCTCTAGATGGGGCCATGGGGGGGCCTGCCCCGCCCAATCATAAGCCTGGCCCACCCACCTGAGGGGAAGACAAAGATTTTAAAATATGTCGTATGTCTTTTTTAAAATTTTAATATGAAATATTATTAATATCAAAGCTAATCTGTGTATAATATAGCAAAAATGGTCAGGTTTGGCAGAATGGGGAGCAAAACGTAATGCTTATTTTGTGATATCATTATTCAATTGCATCTATCTATCTATCTATCTATCTATCTATCTATCTATCTATCTATCTATCTATCTATCTCTTTATGCCCTCCACCCAGAAAAAAAAAGTGGCCCACCCTGTTACTAAGAGCTGGATCCGGTCCTGCTGGCTATGGTAAATAGCTGCTAAGTGTGTGTGTGTGTGTGTGTGTGTGTGTGTGTGTGTGTGTGTGTGTGTGTGTGTGTGTGTGTGTGTGTGTG
>JAQMCW010000001.1:15568020-15581729 GCA_030068335.1 Chrysichthys cranchii
TGTTACAACGCACTTAGTCACCGAACTTGTTTTGTTGTTCTTAGACTAGGAAATACTACTACTATATTTAAAAATCCGAGAAAAGTGAGCCGCGAAGTAGCGAGGGATTACTGTATATGAAAAGGAGGTTTGTAACTAATAATAATAATTACCAAAGACATTAATAAATGAACTCACATTTGACTTGGGGCTAAAGGTGATTAGAAGAAGGTAGTTACTACTAGTAGTACAGTAATGAGAAACACTTGTATTACTTGTAGTGTAATGCCTTGTTAAAGGGAAGGTTTTCAAGTTCGTTAATCCATCTGCTGTCCGTTAATCCTCCCTTGTGAGTTCGCTATTTTATATCCGTGATAAAAATCTATACATGAAGTAACTACATGTCAGAGGTAGGTTTCAGCATGTGTAGTTGTACATGCTTTGTTAGGAGACTCTTATTTTATTTATTTATTTATTTTGTTTGTTTTTTTGCTGAGATTGATAGGTTTTTTTTTTTTTTTTAAAACAAACAAAAAAACCCCAAACAAAACCCCTCAAGATCCACAACACAGCAGTGTGTAAATTTTGAATGTGATAAGTCATTAATTGTCGATAACGGCAAAAATAGTAGTGCACTATTTTAAAAAAAGATATCAAGACAGCTACATCACAGAAAGGCATATTGCGACATAATTTATCGTGATGCTGATATATCATATGTATATCTCGTAACGCACAGCCCTATTCATAGGAATACTTCGTGTTACTGTGGTGCAGATTAAAACAAGCAAAAACAAACAAACAAATAAATAAAAGGGTCGAATGGGCTAATAACACCACCAACTCATTAATACATTTTTAATAGTTGGTTGTAAATTTCCCTCTGATTCAATGAAAAGAACAAGAAATGCGATTGTTTCCTAAATGGAAAATTTTATAGCTTCAACAAGAAGAAAAAAAAAAGATCAAAAGGTTTCTTCATTTTGTAAAATTATTTGAAAAGGTACATTTCTTCATATTTAGCAAGGTACAATACAATTTGTTTTTTCAAATACACAAACATTACTTTATTTTTTACTCCCCGAGGCTGATAACTGGGGTGGGGGAGTGTTAATAAATATATAAATCGCATTTCGAGTCATGTGAGGAAACTGAGACGTTCCCCTCCATCTCTAGACTGTTGATGCGTGATGACTGTCCTCAGCGTGAGAAGGCCTGACATTGCAAGTCATTTTAAACTTTCTCATTAATATTTAAATATGCAAAATGAAGGTGGAATCTTTTAAAGGCCTTCGAAAAAGAAAGTTACAAGGTGGCCAAGGATCAGCAGTTGTACTCAAAATGAACTGGGTACCAGCCTAAACTATGACCACTAGCTGATGAAATAAGTGTGTTTAACATAAGTCGGATCAATGCTAAATGAATTAATGCAGCAGGTACTCACTGGGGGGAGACAAGTAAGTTGGTTCCTGTCCAGCCACAGCTCACGGAGGTCCGCACTGTGACTCTTATTGAAATTTTTTTTTTGCTGAGATTGATTGTTTTGTTTAAAAAAAAAAAAAAAACCTAACAAAAAGAAACCCAAAAACCTCAAGCTCCACAACACAGTACTGTGTAAATTTTGAATTTGATAAGTTTGATCGACAACAAGATTGTCCATAAAGGCAGCACTGATCGCAGTGCTGGAAAATCAAATCAAATTAAAGATGGTAACAGTGGGGTTCTTGGATCACACTACCCTGTTGTCGATTATTTTCCCATCACGGCGCACACACAGTTTTATTTCTTGTTTTAATGTATAAATATGAGTGGTTGTAGAAGTAAATGTGACCATTGTCTTGGACACGAACGATGTAAAAGCCGTATGTACAAGTCTGTACAGAGACACTTTGACACGTCGGCTTGTTAAATGAAAAGTAAACTTTATTATTCCTGAACCACAAAATAGACTTCTTTGGTTGTACAAATTCACTAGTTACAGTCCTGAATGAGCTCTAACCCCCACACATTCAGCCCCTCCATCACCTATGTAGCAAAAAAAAGCCCCCTATCCCAAAGAAATCAAGAACGAGAGAGATCAAAACAAACTGTCCTGCTGCAAAAATGTAGTGACTCCCATTCATTGTGTGAAAATGTGATTTCTGTCTTTACAAAAATACAATAAACGATCAATTAGCCATTTCCCAAGTGTTGTTTGAATTTCAACAAAACTG
This sequence comes from Chrysichthys cranchii, assembly GCA_030068335.1. Classification (NCBI taxonomy): domain Eukaryota; kingdom Metazoa; phylum Chordata; class Actinopteri; order Siluriformes; family Claroteidae; genus Chrysichthys; species Chrysichthys cranchii. The sequence goes on from JAQMCW010000001.1 coordinate 15,570,213, forward strand.
AATTTCAGTTAGCAAGAGCAAGATGAAAAACTACGATTAGTAAAGACCAAGACAGGGTTTGACATGATCGTGACCACAGTGTTGATGGCAGCTGGTCTGAGAATAAGTGATAAAATGATGTGTCGTAGAAAGGCAGGGAAAATGTATTTTCCCCTCACCCAGGAGAGAACAACAACAACAACAACAACAACAGCAACAAGAAGGAAAAAAGAAGAAAATGAAAATAGAAATAATGCGTTAAGCCATTATACATGCAGTGGACACCAGGTTTAGCCGGTGTCTGGATCCCACTGTCACTGCACACAATGGCTCAGTTTCACCTCAGGGGTTTTGCTTCTCACAGCATTTTGTACATTATTCACACAAGATTGTATCATTTCAGTGGCTTTAGATTGCAATCAAATTGGAAAAGTGGAGCAGCCACTCCAGAGTCAACGGATATGAACATGGAAAAAGAAAATCAAAACAAAAAGAGGGGAACATAAAAAGTGCATCCCCTTAACCCCAGTGTTGCATAAACAGAACGAATGGTACCATATTTTGATAAGGAGGACACCTGGACCTTCTCTTCAGACTGCTCCTTGAAAGTTCATGGTCAGAGAGTCTGGTGAAGTGAATAATTCTTACAAATGTCTATTTGTTTTGGGTTTTTTTTTTTTTTTAAATATATATAATCAGTCTGGTTATGGGAATGTTCCAGGAAACAGCATGCAACACGGTCCAGGAAGCAGGAAAAAAAAAAAATGCAAAGGGGAGAATATTCTGGGTTTCTCATGGACGCAACCATAGATTGCACTTGGACAGAAAGGTTAGAAAGGGGTTTAAGAAAAATAATAAAATAAAATTAAAAAAAGATTCTGTCGTCCTCTTTAGTCTTTCATCTTCTAGTCCTGGTCCAGGAAGACCAGAGAAGCCATTTAGCTTGGATGAAGTTGCACTCAAATTAAACCAGGCAGACTATAATTGGTTTTTTTTTTTGTTTTGTTTTTTAGCTTTATGGAGAGATGAAACACTCGGAACACAAAACCAACAATAAGTACATACATTCATTTGCAACAATGATCCAAAATCCAAAATATTGGATTAAAAAACCCCCAATGACTGATTTTTACCCTCGATATGCTTCTAAAAGCTGATACAGCACTGATAAATCACTGATGATAAATCAATAAATCCGATATCGGTAAATATTGGTGGAATTTTCCCAATTACGACGCGTCTTTTACAAAGTGAATAAAAGCCTCAATGGCGACTATGGAAATAAATTACGTGTAAATCCCCCCCGTATGGGGCAGTGAAGGTTGCAGAATGATAGCTTGCTCTTCAGAAGGCTGATCTTCTAGGATATGTGAACATTAACCCCATTTACCATTAAAAAAATAATAATAATAAAAGTCAGGAACTTTCTTTTGTTTGTTTTTTTTTTCATTAAAATCAGAGGTTTAAAATGAAAGTATTAAAAAGCACCCAAATCAATACCATCTCAAAATAATTTAGCGTGTTAAAAGCAAACTGGAGGAAGAGAGTCAAAAATAAAAGCAGGAGTAGGGTTTGCACGGTATGATGGCCCTCCATAACCGTCCACTACACAGGAAGAGGAGAAGCCTTCCATGTATCTGTGCTAAATGTTAGCTGCAAAGGCAAAACTGGTGTGCAAGAGACAAGAACCTGTAGTGTTTCATTCAAAAAACAAAAAAACAAACAAACAAACCAAAAAAAAAAACACCCAACAACCTTCACTGCAAGATGATGGCGCGAGAGTGGTTGAAAGTCTTTCACACATTTCTGTGAATGTACATTTTAGTTTTGTCTATATGTTGTAGCATCACTAGCTAATGTGCACTATCATTATAATCTGTATCGTGTGTGTGTGTGTGTGTGTGTGTGTGTGTGTGTGAGAGAGAGAAGTTATGTGGGAACGGCTGTCTCTAGACTGCGACGGCCCTGTCGGAGCTTTCGCTTGTTGCTGTACAGAGCCATCTCCTCCAGAGCAGACGTGGCGGCCACAGGAGCTACATGCAAATCTGCGTCTATGCAGGAAACTAGAGAGAGAGAGAGAGAGAGAGAGAGAGAGAGAGAGACACACACACACACACACACGGAAACAAACTCTTCAGTACAATTTTATAAAAAGATCGGACTCTTATTGAGCATACTGTGGCTTGCTGGTTCTGCCCAGTCCACCTTTTCCCAAGCGAGGCTTCCCAGTGCTGCACCCCGAGGAGCCCGGCGAGAAGGGCAAGATATAACCAACACCACATACTTTAAAATACCTCTTCAGAGCAAAAGCAAAGCTGAGCACTATATTCCTCAGGTGATCAATTCGGAAGCGTCAACAAAAAACTGAAGATTTGGTGTTAAACGTAAGCAACAACCTTTTAGTAGGGTGCAGGTTCCCAAGCCTGGTCCTGGAGAATCCTCATTTCCTGGACATTTTTAGGTTCTGAATATGCTTCCTGAGTTCAACTGGGTGTGTTCGAGCCGGAAAAAGCACTAGGCCTACATGGAGATTTGGGGATGGGGTAGACTTCAGGACTAGGGTTAGAAACCTGTGCAGTAGGGTATCAGGTCTGAGCTTCTGTGGCAGGAATGCTTACAATAATCCCATAACCAGCATTGTGAAGACACCAAACGTCACGAAGCCCCAACAATCCCCAAATCCAGAAGCATGAAAAGCATCATTTCTAAAGGTGAGCGTATTAAATTAGTCATGCGTGTAATACAACATGGGATTAAAAGTGCAAGTGGTGTGCAGGGTACGTTTCTCGGCTGGTCTTGGAAGCGGTTACGTTTTTGTTAACGGTCTGGAGCAAATCAACAACTCTATCCCCTCGCCCTCAGGAACGATCAACGATCACGTCTCCTTTAATAAACCTCACATCCAAAGGGATAAATGGTCCTGGACCGTACAAGTATTTGGCAGATTTCCGGTTATGGATTTGTATGGCAGGCGAGATACGGTCAAACTATCATCTATTATTTTTTTAAAAACTAGACTATATTGAGACATATACAAATCTAAAAGTATGTAGATTTAAACCGACCGTAGATGTCATTATGATGGCCAATTTTAGAATGGGAGGTCACACATTACTTTTGGTTTAATCCTAACAGGCTTGCAATGAAGACAGGATACATTTGATGTAAAACTATAGCACTAAAATAAATTAAAAAAAAAAACAAATAAAAAAAAAAAAAAAACCCTTCCAAAGCGTCTATTGTTGTGAGATTGCTCTAAGTTTGGACTTAAACACTCGGTAAAATGGAAACCTTTTCCTTTCTGTGAGACATGCTGGATCCAGACGAAGAAAAGAAATCGCTCAAGTTTTAAAACAATTTTTTTTTTTATTTTAAAAGGTCCACTATGTAGCAAATATGGAGTATATACAGGTGCTCCCCGAGTTATGATGGCCCGAGTTACGATTTTTTGAAGTTACGACGACGACTGCGATCCGCAAAAAATTGTAAAATATTTAGAAACTATTTAAGATTCCCGGACCGGCATCGCTGCCAGGCCAGTGTAACAGCGTATAACACATGATACGTTCGGACGACGCCCGGAAGTATGCGGCCGACACTTGGAAGTATGCAGACGATGCCCGGCTGTACGCGTCACTCACCTTGTGTGGTCCCTCACTCTCTCCCGCAACTCAAGGAGTTAACTTGTGTATCGGTGTACTGTACAGTGCATTAACGAGTGTTTGTGTGCTTCAAGAGCCATGTCTTCTAAAGGCCCCAGCATGTCTCCTACAGGAAAAGACTCCTGGGTAGGCTGCGCTAAGATACCTAAGCAGTGGCCTACGACATTCAACATACGATATTTTCCACTTACGATGGGTATAGCAGAACGCATCTCCATCGTAACTTGAGGACTACCTGCAATGTTCCCTCTAATTTTTTTCAGGACTGAGCAAATTGAAATATCTCTGAGCGGCATGCTTCGGCACTATGCGCATTAGAATGTTGCGAGCGGGGATGGGGGGGCTTTGTCAGCGTTAGAATGTTGTGAGCGGGGGGTGTTTAAAATGTTGTGAGGGACTGCGCTGTCTGACAAATCATGTGCGCGACAGGTCCCTCAGGCCTCACGCGCGCAGCTTAGAGGGAACATTGACTACCTGTATTCCCTAATGTACTTCTGGAAATAATAAGTATGCTTTCATTAGTGTATAATTACCTTTAACTATGAATCATTGTGCTACTGTAAGCTTCAAACAAGCCCTTTATATCTACATATGGTGCCATGTTGCGCCACAACCGCAGCCCAGAATGGACAGACCTCTAGAGAGCGCCTTATGACTTTTGTGTTTGTACAAGCGGCAGCGAGAATCCAGGAGGAAGCACCGGAAGGACGGCAAAGAAAAACAAAGGAAGAGGAGGAAGAAGAAGAAAGAAGAGGATTCAGTGTTTGCTGGTGCTGGCTAACAAGGTTGAGCACGGAAGTGTGAATGTAAGTACACCTGATGGCCACCATATGTTCGAATACACACTTGGAATGGGAGGGACATTCAGGTAGCTGAATCCTCCATAGTGGGCCTTTAAATTTCAATTAATGTAATGTATTTATGCATGTATCCATGTTATGCCTGGTCATCAATCCGGTCCCCAGTACTTTTCCAATCAAAGCTACTTTTCCGGGATTAGTCATTAGAAAAGATTTGATGTTGTTCGTACATTCATTTTAGGCCATTCATAATTAGAGAAAATCCCAAGTGTCACCGCTTAAAGCACACTTTCAGCAGGAAACATTTCCTGAAAAAGCACTCAGTTAGGACCCAAACGTGCACTCACTTACACACACACACACACACACACACACATATATACATACAGAACTCCTACCAATTCAGATGATCACTTATCCTATGAAACTGCCTGTGTCAAGGGGACAACAAGTGTCAGCAAAGTGTCTGTCCACAAACTCTTAGTCCCACAGCAACACATCGACTGCTTAATCACACACACTTAGGCTTACCTGGACTAGAGGAGGCATCACTGTTGAATCGGACATCTGTCGCATCTGGAGACTGCAAGAAAAGAACAAGTGTGAGAGAGGAAAGACTGAAGGGCTTTTCAACCTGAAGCCAATGCCAGCACCACTGCAGGACACAAAGCCATCAACAGGGACTACAGCCAGGGAACGGAAAACTGTGGTTTATAAACCAGCCGAAGTAGCCCGGCACAATGGCACTTCCTCTCACAGGTAAAGGCAAGCTGCTGGTTTACAAATGGCCCCCACTCGGGTGTTAGCAGTTATCCATAAGAGGGCGAGGACATACTAGGTCACTGATAAAAGCACTGAAAAAGAAGAAACAATATAAAAAAGGCCATACCTGTATGATAAGTAACAGAGTTCACACACCAAACACCCAAAAAACAAACAAACAAACAAAAAAAGACCAGCATGCTACACAGTCCTTCACCCTCAAAATGGATGTACTGTGCGTTGTACCTGACCGAGTGCTACACAAAGCTCTAGTCCATGTCCTAGTTTCAACAATTCGTGACTCTGGTATTAACTTCCAGCTGAAGACAGAAAGCCAACTCAATCCTTAAATTGCATTAAAAAAACAAGGATTTGTACACATTTTCTGAGATCAGGGTGAAGGCATTGCTTGACACCAAACAGCTCCACTGATAAAAAACATCATAAACAGCACTTAACACGCAGGGAGGTCAAGGCACACTCGAAAGGCCACCAAACAGCACGTTGGATTTCACCGATACGTTTACAGTTCTTAGAGATATTTGTTCATTTCCATTATGGATTAGGTAAGAAATATTATATCTGAAACTAACATATTACAAAGGCCCTTTCATTGGAAAGACATATCTGTAGAGTACGCTTTTTTTTCTGGAAATTAAAGCACAGACTGTATCAGTATTATCTGAATTATTGAGACCTTGAAAGACTTAAAACACTATGTCTAAGAACAAGGGCCTGTTTTCGAAAAATGTTTTTTAGAGTGTTAAAATTTGGTGGTCTTTGGTGTGGCATAACAGTCAGGGATATTAGGAAAAACAACCAACACATGAGCCCAACCCACATGACCAATGTTCATCCAAACATCCACAAAAACACAGGACACCAACACTAAATAAGGCAACATTCCCTTGTTCCCAGCTCCCCATGTTCCCTCACAAGCCCGGTTTAATGGTCTTGCCCGTCTTCCTCTCATAGCTGACAGCCCAACCTTATTATGACCAGATTTCCCATGCAGCAAAGTGAGATAAATAAAGATAATGCTTGGTCCCAAGAAGCCACGTTCCAAATCTGCTTAATGGCCGTAACTAAGAGAGGGCCGGTTGCTGAGGGTGAGTGGGAAGAAAAGATCTGAGTGAAGGAGGACAGCGTTAGGTCCTTGCTGCCGTCCTGACCTTATCCCATGTTTTGAAGCACCAGGAAGCCCGTTGATCAGGTCTCAGACTGTCCAAAGCAGTTAAATGTTTTAAATCTTTGGTTTAAGCACATGGAAATTCAGCAGTTGTGAATTCACAGTGATCTGAACATCAAAGATGTTTCCGCAGAGCAGCTGGAGGCCCAGTTAGCAGGGACGCTGCTGTTTATCAACATGGCCAGGAGGGAGGGAGGTAACAGGGAAAGCCAGGCAGATGAGACTAACTTGAGAGGTTAAGGAGCGTCAGGTTCCTGGGAAACTTGGCATGCAGGCAATACCTGAATGTCGTATACGGGTTTAGAAGAAGGAATGGCAGCGAATTGTCGGTAGTCAAACTTCTTTTCTGACAGGGACTAAGGACAGCAAATGAACGGGGTAGATATATGGGTGGGGGTGGGGCGTGGAGAAATAAAGACAAAGAAAGCAGAAGTGAGATGAAAATAAGGAGGGATGAGGAGAGGACAGAGACAAAGGAGAATAGAGGAGGCGGGGGGAGGGGAGGACAAGGAGGCAGTTCATGTAAATACGACTTTGCTTGCTTTGGAGAACGAATGGAAGAGTGATGGACATGAGGGTTTTATATTCAGTTGGCAAACAATTCAAGCAAAACAATACTGTGTGATCTACGGTAGTGTAACCATAACACTTAATGCAGTCAAAGCAGCCATTTTCACATCAACACATTAAAAGAATATCTATTAAAAAAAACAAAAAAAAAAAAAACAAGAATGAAAAGTATCTCATACCAGTCGACCTGGTGATGTCACAGCACGGCGACTGAAATCTGTTTGGAAAAGAGGAAGAGAAAAAAAAAAAGACGACGACCATCGGGTTCATTATAATTCCTTGGAGACGACCATTGGGTTCATTCAGTAAGTTTAGACTTTGAAGGCTGTACACTGACACTAGGATGAGTCTGCCTGAGCAGTACATGCACAGAGATATAGCTCTCACCTTCCATAGGGGTGGGTGAAGGCGTGGGCGCAGGAGAGGGCGATTCAGCTAACTGGTCCAGCGTGCCTCGCTTTCTCCCTTCCTTGGACTTAGCAATGACCATCTGAGCCTTGAGAGCGTCCTGCTCTAAAGACTTCATCCTAAAGGAATAGAAAGGGATTGCAGTTAGATTAGAAGAAAAACCCAGTCTACAAACATTGACGGATGCAGTTGGGGGGGGGGGGGGGTACAAAAACGGGTCGGATTTAGGGCTGTGCCTGGTTACCATGACAACATGCATCCTAGATGCACTCAAATTGCTGTTAATAAGAAAGCAATTTAAAATACTTTATTCATCTCGCAGGGATCATAGCAAGCCAACAGAATCAGTCCCATGGCCCAAATAATTGATATCTATTAATAATTCCTTCTAGGCCATATAAAATTTCTTTTGTACTTATAGGATGGCTGTGCGGTGGTGGTGGGGCATTACTTATCAAATCGGACGAGAGTGGTGCAGTTCTGTTGTGTGTGGAGATGTGTGTAGAAGTGTCGGACTGTGCCATTATGCAAAAAAAAACAAAAAACCACACACTGGGATGGCCACTCATGGAAGTACCACTTATTCTCGGTTAACGGCATGGTTTGAAGTGAATTCCACTTATTCCACAGCAATTTGATGCAGATTACAATATTTATTTATTAATGTAATGTATGACGATGTGTGTGTGTTTTTTTTTTTAAAAACAATTTGTAATTCATTTTCACATTATGGCATGTCTGTGAAACAAATTCCTGGTATTACTCATACAGGGAGTCCTCGGTTTACGGCATCATCCACCTCCGGCGTTTTCGTGGTTATGTCGGTCGCCATCTCCCATAAATTTATTAAGAAAGTCTTAGAAAGAGGCTTTGTTTACATTCACCGTTGATATTTAAATGAATGCGGTGCTCAGGATCGACCTCTCGACCCGACCGTTGTTGAGTCCATACAAACCCTAAGCACAAAACATACGGACCAATCAGAACCGAGTCCTTCGCTAGGTCAGCCAATCAGCGCGATTGTTTTTCTTTTCGTTACCTAGTTGGAGACCCGGGTGCTGTATTAGGCTGTTTTAACATTATCCAGTGTTGTACAGTGTACGAGTTCCGACTAACGGTGAAAATCGTGTTCATGTCGAGCCGTAGGAACGGAACTCCGCCGTAAATCAAGGACCCCTTGTATCTTAACAGCTATAAACAGTCATTTTCTCACCAACTCTTTTTTTCTCTTTCTTTAGGTTAATCTGTCATATAAAGCCTGTCAGCCTGTCATATAAAATTAGAAAGTCTTGAAGACTTTGTCAGAAAACTTGCTGAGAAACTGCTACAAAAAGACAGAAAATGTTCCAAAAAACAGAAACCTTCACATCAATAATTATATGTTTTCTTTTAATAACATTTTTTATAAATCCACTTATTATTAGGGTTAGATGACAGTGTATGCCATATAAGTCTAAGTGAATGAGCTGCCACTACAGCACCCAAAAAGTATTACAGAATGTGCGTATTCACACAAACAGAGGGAAGGAACTACTGTTGGAGTCGCACTGTTATCAAAAATTAATCTGAGAACTCAACCATGCTTCTGTCTATATACATAAGTATGGTATTGCTATTCTAAGGTACATGAACCACACTGGAACAGATGGAACTGGAGGCACATGCAATTTGCAAAATTAAAACCCACAACTAGTCCATCAGATAAAATTTTAAACAAGCTTGCACGGAGACACTAGAGCACATGCCATCCATCTCCACTACAATTTGATCACTACTAAAGTTATTCTGAAGACAGTTTACATATTCGGTTACTGGCCCATATCTAGCACAGTGAACTGATATTGTGCATCTTCCCATTATAATTACCGCTCTATTGTGCAGCCCTAAACAGAAGAGTGAGAGATTTAGTTTGGATTTATACTGGGATATAAAAATAAAAACCATGCAACTGTGCTTACCTTGTAAATTTTGAAGTTTAACCCTTTCGGTGCGGGAGTCAACTAAAGTCAACATGTAGGGGTTTGGTGCTACGGCCATGCATACACGTCGATAAAATGAAATAGTTCAATTATACTCACTAGGTGGCGACACTCGAGGTCATTTTTAGTAATATACTGTTGTGTGTCAGAGGACCATCAGGAGCACATTGTTGACCAGCTATATTATGATATGCAGGAAAAATGCCACAGAAAGGAAAGTTTAGCAAGGAGGAGGTTCTGAAATTAGTGATGGATGATACATCTGACCTGTCTGACAATGATTTTGACATTGTGGAGATGGATAGCGAGAGTGGAACCGAAACTGCAAGGGCTTCTAGCCATCTTGAAACTGAACCTGCAGGGCCGTCTACAAGGGGGAAAACTCGTCAAGCTGCCACTCGTTCTGCCGCGTCATGTAAAGATAACACCACCTCAACAGTTTCTTACAAAGTCAAAGCGATGGCCTGAATTTACGCACAAAATATTCAGCACTGGGGGCAAAGTAAAAAATTTTTTTTCAGCACCGAAAGGGTTAATGAACATATTTCTATCCTTAGACATACCAAAAGTCAAAGTTCATAGTCGCAAAACAGAAAGAAATCAATAAAAACAAGCTAATTAATGGAACTTGTGCAAAGGGACGATGCAGTGCAGAGATAACAGTGCAACATGGGGAGTGTATGTGTGTGTCAAGAATGCAAAGAGGTGTCTAAGACCCAACACACAGCATTCACTCAATACAACTTCAAAAACCAGCAATTACTTAAATAATTACTTTAGGAACTACTCTGAATAACAGTATACACCACTGTCCTCACACACTACAGCAAGCACCAAAGCAGAGTTTAAAAGCACCAGAGCTCAGCCCCCACAGTGCGGTGTGGGTGGGCAGGGCAGACCTGGGCTGAGAGGAAGAGGAGCAGGTAGAGGGAGGAGCTGCAGCACTGCCTAACGACGCCCTCACACGCGACTGGTAGAGTCTCTTGGCCAGGTCTTGCTCATACTGCCTAACGTCTTCCTCTAGACCATAAGGCCTTGGGAACGGCCAACCCGACAGAGGAAAGTGGGAGCAGGAGAGGAGAGATAACACACAGGAAAAATGCACAAAGAGAAAGGGAAAGAGAAGAAGAGGGTACAGATGGAAGGTAAAATACTATGACACACAGTAAGAATCAAAAGGGTAAGTCAACACGGGTAGTCCGACGCCAAGGCTACCAAAGACACAGCTGTACAAAAGTGTACTCAGAGCTCAATCTCTAAAGCACCCAAACAAACTACAGCTGAAGGTGATTTCCTTGACTCTGTTTGCTCTGTGCTCCATCACCAACCCTGCTCCTGGAGGAGATCTCTAACCAAAATCAAACAAAACCTCTTTTAGCTGCTCATGAATTTCTTAAGGCAGTGATGGTCAGGTGGGCACGATTATGGTTGGAGCTCAAGTCTTCAGGAAAGTAAATCTCCAGGAACAGGGTTGGTGTCCACCAGCTAGTCATTAATTGTAGGGGTGAAATATCACTTTTGCAATAAATGGCAATCATTTTAGTAACTTAAGAATGTTTCTACCAGTTGACATTTCTTAAATTTAGGGGGTTAAGGGCCAAACTGAACTTTCTGTTTGTGTTAATAAAATCTTGAGCAAATTGGAATATAAGTACCAAGTGCTCAACCAGCAGACTGGTAAATAACCGAACTCAGGGGGTATAAAAGGTCCCAAATATTTTTCCTTTCCGAAGACAGTAAAAAAACTTTAAGAAACAACGGCGGCAGGAATAGTTATGATGGCTGGAGGAGAAAGTGAGCTGTACTGCATTTGCTTGACTTTGACTAGCTCTTTCGTTCCCCTAAACCTCACTCTTCTACAATGACACTGGGTTGATTTACTTAGCACAAGTTTAGCTGAGATAATTTTTAATCTTGTGTTTCTTTTCTTTTGACTGTTTACACTAGATAATGACACTATTCCTTCATGAATTCAGAGCAACTTGGTCAGATACATGTACAGAGATACCTGTACCCACAAGCATAATTGGTTTGAAGACACAGCTCGTGAGTACAAACAATTTTCCCCATAAGGAATAACGGGAAAGGGATTAATTGGTTTTTCGGCCCCAAAATACCCCCATACAAAACATTTATAGGCACAATAATTGAGCTTTTAGTGACAATAT
>JAQMCW010000001.1:15737459-15751581 GCA_030068335.1 Chrysichthys cranchii
CTTACTCTCACTACCATTTCCACTTTCTTGAGATCCATAATGAAGCTTATAGAGCAAAAATGCAGAGAAACACAACGATAAAATGCGTTGAACACGTTCACATCACGAGTGCTTGGCCGGAACTGAATGTTTGTGCCGAGAAGCGTGGGTTGGCTGCCTGTACGTCAGTCGAGGATTTGTTCATCGGTCGGTACAAAATCTGTTCGGGAATTGAGTTTGTACGTCGATTTGTTTGCCATCCGACGCGTTCGTGAGTCAAGGGTCCACTGTACGTGTGAGCATCCAAATTTGGAGCAACGGTTTGGGGAAGAAGAACATACGAGTGTGATGGTCAGGTATCCACAAACCTTTAGTTATATAGTGGCTAAACACACCACGATAAAAACCTCATCAGAAGCCTACTCTAGCTAAAGTAAACTGTACAACCATATCCAAATGCCCCAACCCCCAAAACACACCTATAGAAATGCTTATCTTTGTGAATCACTCAACGTGAATATGGCTATACGAATACCACTGGTAGAGGTTCGCTTTCGGATAAACCTTAGCACTCTTCTCGGAATAATGATTCAAGACAAAATGATTTGATAGTCAGTTTTATATCTTATAGCAGTTGCAATCTGGCAATTAAAAAGGTTCACAATTCTCTCAAACACTTTGTCTAGCAACAGAAAAAAAAAAAAAAGTACTTACATTTCCAATACAAGTCTTCAGACATGTCTACGTTTTCCACAAATATTTTGTGCACGGTTTTATTATTTTTTTTCCCCGACGTTTTCTACCGACAGTGCTGAAAGATATGTGAGACAAATTCAGGAGATTATCGTTTGGTTCCTTTCCTCTGACAGTTATCTCTAAGCTCAAAATGATACGGAGGGAAGACCAGGGCTTACCGCCACCCTTCAGAACTCGTCCTCGGCTACTTCAGGTTAAACAAGAGCTTGATCAAGGGCCTGCTGCTGCTGCTGCTCTCAGTGGCTCAGTCCTTCAGTCTGGCCTGCTGTCTGAGGGAAGAATCTTTCCCCCGAGCAACTAGAGAACCAATGTAAGATATCCTGAGATAAAAGGAGAGGGGGCAACTGTGACTGAAAATAACTCTTTCTACGAGCATGTCTAGACTAGCAGCTAATTTTTGCAGTGTTGCATTTTTGATTTTTGATTTTTTTTTTTTTTGTTTTTTTTTTTTTTTTTTTAGAAACAAGAAGATGCCGTCATGAGGAGCCTTGATTTCACTCTGGGGATGAGACACGTTCAAAACGGCTTTAATATTTTGATAGATAGTGACATCGAACAGCAAACACATTATCCAGGACGCAAAAAAGGGATGTGTGTGTGTGTGTGTGTGTGGGTGTGTGTGTTTTAGCACCGTTTCTGTATTAGAAACCTAGCCGCATCATTGCTCTGGGTGTCTGGAGCCCTGGTCTCACCTGCTTCACACGGCAACAACATGACAACAGGAGGGCAACAGCTTGGAGGAAATTTAAGACCAGAAATAACGTGAACAAAATCCTACATGTATTTTTTTTTCCTTTGCAAAGTTGCTGCGTTAGGTGACATCCACATCGGCACATAAAAAGTATATATTTATATATACATTTATATATTTGTATTTATATAATATATATTCATAATCTATTGATAGATTAGTCTACGATGAGCTTAAAAACCACTGGTTGCTGGAAAAAAAAAAAAAAAAAGCTGCTTTGCTCAGTCATCTATTTTACAACACAGCATAAATGAATTATACATCTCAGAAGGGACGTCAGCGCTGAAAGACCGTGTCCCTCCAATTGTTATCCAAGTCTTGTCGCAGTGCGTGGCTATATACTGTTGAAATGGGGAAAAAAAAAACAATTTAAAAACTAATATTGTTAGAATCAGTGATGGTGTTGAACGTAAACTCGGAAAATGTCAACACGGTGGTGATCCGCTGATTGAGGGGATAACCACATTTGGCACATTTTACAAAAACAGAGCACAGATCACTGGAAGCATAGTGGTCACTAAACCTTGATGGAACAAAAACATCTGAACAAAATAAAGCCGAAAGTGGTAAAATCGGGTCAATTCAATTCTTGCCAGGCAGTGTAGCACCCTGTGCATGTAACACAACGGTGCTCTGGGATATCGCTGGAGTTGTTCTAAAAAAACAAAACAAAACAAAAAAAACGTCTTGAGTTTTTTTTAAATCAGCACTTTTACATCAAAGCCTACTTTTTGTGGTGCCAAAACTGACCTTACCTACAGGAGAGGGTATGTAGGAGTATCCTTTCCTCTGTTCTCTTGATATACCAAAAAAAAAAAAAAAAAAACCCCAAAAAACCCAACAAACAAGAAAACCAACAAAAAAAAAAATCAAATAAACCCTATTCTGAGCCACAGGGGAGGACACTTCAGTTTTTTTTTTCCTGTAATATACACAATGTACCTTGTATCTACATCTGCAATATACAACAAATACTTTACACTAGAATTAAGAAGTTAAAAAGAGGAGATACAAAATAAAGAGAATGAACAAAAAAGATAAAAATCTCCTTGTGAAGAAAGCGCTCCATAAAAAGCGGGTCGAACGCAAACGGATGTCCTAAAAATGTGTCGGATCTATTTCCTCAGCTTGGCTTGATGTATGACATGTTCTTGTGCTTCATGTCCCCATCTCCTCTACGTCACGGTTATAGTTCTTCCTCGCAGCTTCCCGAACTCTTCTGGACTCATCCTTGGCGCCTGAAATCGTCTCTTTAAGTCGATTTCGCAATCGTTCTCCAGAACTTTATGAAGTTTCCTTTTTCTCTGTGAGTGCGTCTCCACTGTGAATCAAGATCTCAGCAGGTGCCTTGTTCTGTTCAAACTGATGGTGTGTGTTGGTGTGTGACTGTGTGTGTCCAGTAGTGTTCATGCACATGCGGGCTGGTTTCTGTCTGCGACTCTTCCCTCCGACCCTCAGCCCTGCTCCCTGCCTCTACACCCAGGAGTCGGGCGAGGCAGGATAGTGACTCGTCTCGTAGTTGAGTTCGCTGTAGGGCCGAGAGGCTGAGTAGAAGTCCACGTAGTTGCCGGTGGACTTGAGGCCGAGGTGCAGGGTGCCGTCGGCGGCGGCCGGGGGGCGTTGGTGCGCTTGGTCCTCATAATAATTCTCCTCGAAATTAGCTCCTGGAGGAGTCTGGAAGGGAGGGTAGGCCTCTGATGGATTACCTTGAGAGGACACCTGATGGTAGCAGGACAAAAATGAATACCACGAGCATTCTATTTATTTATTCTCCTAGTCTCAAGTCTGGGCAGGAGCTCTAATGTCTAGGCATGTATTTCAAATCTCTATGGAAAATATGAAATGAACTTGATGGTATTTGATGGTATTTAGGTCCCCCGTCTTGCCCTTAACCCCAACCGGTTTTGCAGTCTTGGCTGAAAGACTCATCCCCGTAACATGACGCAACCTCCACCATGCTTAACTGTGCAGATGGTGTTCTCAGGGTGATGAGCAGGGCTTATTATTAATATTATTATTGTTGTTGTTTTACTAACCAAAGCATGACTGCTATTTTTCCATAACATTGTACAGGAGTTGTTTTGATAGATCCTTGATCTTCATGATGCTGTTTGCTTAGGTATGTTCTCCAAAATGTTCTGGGGCCTTTTAGGAACAAATGTATTCATATGAAGATGATATGATACTTTAACTGGACACAGGTGCAGTCGAATAATTACGTGATGCCTCATGGCTACTGGGTGCACTAGATGTAGATTTCATGAGGATGAATACTATATTATTTGTAAATAATCTTGCACAAACTATACAGCCCAACATCAGTAACATGAGCCATTTTGTGTATATTCATGACGTGCATTGCCAATTAAGTCCATTTGATTTCCGGGCTAAAACATTACAAAATGTAGAAAACTTCAAGGGGTGTCAACACTTATGTTAGGCACTGTACTATGAGCAATTATATGCCAGGATCATATTTTCCACTGCCGAAATATTTGGTGCTCTTTTGATTCTCTGAAAACATCTACGGTCATTTTTAAAATTTCGAAACCTTTAAGGTTGCACTATTCTGCCCTACAAAGGCAAAAGAGCTGAACTTGCCAGAGTGTGAAACTGAGAAAAATGATTTTAAAGTTGAAATATTATAGGTAGGACTCCCAAAATTTCACGACTAGTAACTAGTTGTGAAATTTTGGGAGTCCTACCTATAATAGATTTGTCTGGACAAAACAGAAACTTTAAAGTAATTTTTCAAGTTCAGGTCTTTTGCCTTTGTAGGGCAGTATTTGCTTGTTATTTCAATACATTTACATTCGGTCTATTTTGCATCATTACAGTACTATGCAAAAGTCTTGAGCTACCCTTCATTTCTGAATGTTTTGCTTCCAAAGAGACTTCCTTGCATTAAAAAAAAAAAAAAAAAAAGTAGTCTTGAGGAACAGTTCTCCAAACTTCCTGCGTACCCTGATTAGTAAAAAAAAACACATGATGGAACACTATCAGTCATGGATTGGCCTCCATAAAGCCTGGATCTCAACATTACTGAAGCAGCGTGGGATCATCTCAACAGAGAACGGAACAAAAGGCAGACAACGTCCAAAGAAGAGCTTTGTAATGTCCTTCAAGAAGCCTGGAGAACTATTCCTGAAGACAACTTAAAGACATTCCCAGAAAGCTCGTCTAAGAGAGTTCAGGCTGTGTTGAAGAACAACGCTGGTCAGAACAAATACGGACTTTAAAGCTCGTTAGAATGATACACACTCTCTTTGACTTATGAACTGTATTTGCATGCATATTTGCACACACGGAAAAAATCCTTTTACCTACTGTCTCATTTTCCTTTCAACATATAAAGAAATGTAGGGTGAGAGGTGCCTCGAGACTTTCGCACAGTACTGTATATTAAAGTCCCCTTTTGTTATATTTTTGTCTATCCCTGGCTTGCACTTTCAAACAGTTAACTCCATACCATTTTGCACACTTAAACCTGTAACGGTGAGGTGTTCAGGTTGCACGTGTATTTTTGGCTCTTAAAAACCGCATACCTGGTTATGTTTGAGGTCGTCACTAGGAGACACGTAAGCACCCCGGAAAAGCGTGGCAGTTCCGCTGGAGATTTGTGCTGCACACACACACACAAGAAACAGGTTCATCAGTGTATACAAAGTGTCGGCGTGGGCTCATAATAAATGTGCCTGTGGAGGAACCGGAGCCGGAGCTGGACTGTGTCTATAATCAGGTGAACGCTCTGAGCAAACAAGCACCTGCATGCGTTTGGGTAATGAACACACAGCAAGGAGGAATTACTGTGCAAAGCGGATCAGATGAACGTGACTCTCACTGTCTGGTGTCTCTGCAGCAAGCCGCTGGATGGGAGTTTAGTGTTCCTGTGATCACAGAGAGAACGGACAAATCTTTATTGCCTAAGCCTTACCTGCCATGGTGTCCTTCCTGGAGGTGTGTTCGCCCTTGTTGCCATGGTAACCAGGATTAGTTGCAGTCAACTCGTAGTCTGTCTTCCTCTCTTTCAAGCTCAGCATCTCTCGTGGAGACGTGGGGGCACTCGCTTAAAACAAGTAGACGTACAAAAAAAGGAAAAAACAAACAACCAAACAAACAAACAAAAGAGCAATCATTTTGGGCCAAACCCCCCCCCAAAAAAAAACTCTTTCCTAAACTAAACTCTATTTTCTACCACAATGGAGTACAGAAATATGGCACTGTCATGAATTCGGAAACAAAAGGCTGGATTAGACGTGCTGCTTTTAACTACACGTACGCGTCACTTGTCACTCAGAAATGAAGGCATGTGGTGTAAAACCAATGGAAATAGTGGAGTACAACACCATGTTACACGGGGTCCCCCAGTGACCAAACCAGCGCTGGGTAAAGAACGGCATTTACCTAATATCCTACACAATTACCGAGTACTGGTTTTCGCATTATGTTTAGGGATTGAATTTTAAAAACCTCCCTTGTAGCCTTCAAATGGACCAAAAGTCTATTTTGTGTTCTAGTTCTCTGTGTTTTCTCAGTTAGTCAACATTACATTAAATATAAATATAATTATGAATGCTCATGACAACCATCATGAAAACGGCAGAAGGATTTAAAGAGAGACAGGACTTGTCAGAGTGCTTAACATCGCTGTGAATGACTAAACATAATCACTAAACATGTTACTGTTCGACTTCGACTTCGACTCTGGAATCCGGATGGTCAGGGATGTGAATGCCACCATTAGCCACGCACAAGCGAGTGTGTGAACAAGTGTGTGAACAACGCCACACTTTTTGTTTCGGCTTCTGCAGGCCTTAACCCTCTCCACTGTAAAGCACAACCTAGTGACGTTTGAAGATATCAGTATTTACATTTAGCAGTTTCTAAATCCTATCAGCCACTTAACAGATGTTTTTGCTAAGCCTTTTCCCCGACTCCTGATACTCAGCATCTGTTTCACATCTTTTGCCAAATTTGTGTCAATAAACACTGCAGGTAAGTAACACCACCACGGTCTGCTAGAAAATCGAATTACTCAAAGGAAAACAAAGACTAAGTGACAACAGCACACCACCATCTGTATGTACGGATCACGGGGTAATGAAGAGACCCAACCAGCAACTCAACAGTGCTAGATGAAGGCACATATACAATATAAAAAACCCCACAACCTGCACCTGCACCCACCTCCCCACCATACACCCATCTAATCAATGCTGATGTGGCCAGATGAAAAAGAAACCCAAAACTCTAACTTCTCTAATAACACTTAAAGGTCATATAATAACACTTCTGGTTTTCCTTTCTGATTGCTTTATAGCTCTGAGTAAGTGCGAGATCTGGATGAAATACTTACAAAGCTACACTATATGGTCAAAATTTTCGGAACACGTGACTACCAAACCCATATGTGCTTTTCCTACAACCAGTTCCAGATTTAGTTTCTCTATGCGATTTTATAACCTCCAATCTTCTGGAAACCTTGGCAAACATGGAGCACCAGGGTATTGTCATGCTGGAAGTCCACATATGGAACTGATGGTCAGGTGTCCACAAATCTTTGGCCATATAGTGTATAAAATAACCCGAGCTAGACATAATCCATATTTAATCCTTGACATGAGCTAGATATAATCCACACTAGCTGCTCATGTTTCTCATGAAATACCAGTGATCCTGACCCCCTCAGATTTCCAGACCTGCCAGATCCATCCTGACGTCCTGCTTCTGGTTTGGAGTTCTCATCATCTGATATCCACTCGTTCCTGTTAAGGATGGCCCCATATGAACTGCCTCAACATACTCAACTAGAAACTGAAGACAGCATTAAACTACTGTTGACATGAGTGCTTCTGCTATAATGGCTTAGGACTTAAATTACCACAATTTTTGATTATAGAACTGAGTTAGCTGTAATGGCACTATCCGATGTCACCCCTTCTGAGTCTGGTTCCTCTCACGGTTTCTTCCTCTTGTCTCAGGGGTTTTTTCTTGCTACTGTCGCCACAGGCTTGGCTCACTAGGGATACATCTGTACATCTGTATCTGTATCTATATCCGTATCTATATGCCACAGTCAACAGAGTGATTGTACAATTCAGGCCAACCTGGGCCCTCTGACAGGTGTCTTCAAACTGTCAAGCAGATTGTTCTAAAAAAAAAAATCCCCATTGTAAGGCCGCTGCTGATGACTAAGGGATCTGGAGAAATTCAACTTGCCTAATATGGTAGAGCAGCTACAGAAGAAGGACGTTTCTAGAAATAAATGCTTCAAAACTAATGGTGTCTGTATATGTTATATGTTATACAGGGTGGGCCATGAAAAAGTAGCCCCGCCTCCAATCCCAGTGCCACGCTGTTTAGAGGAGGCTGTAGCCCCTTTCTCTCCATCTGTCGCCCCATGTGTAGGTGCACAGATGTGAATGGGGACCACTTTCAACATCTGTTGTGACTTTTATTTAAGTGAATAAAAACTATTTCTTTACCTGTTCATCCTGTCTTCCTATCAATGGAATTTATATACTTCTGTCATTCTGTAAAGCTGCTTCGTGACAATGTCCATTGTTCAAAGTGCTATACAAATTAAACTGAGCTGAACTGAATCGAATAACGTTGTATAGATCTTATTTAACATCAGAAATTAGGTGGCCTTTAAGTATGATTTAAAATCAACCACATTTATTCCAACTGTATTGCCTCGGGGGGAAATGTAGGAGGATACTTTTGCAATCCACATAAAAAGAACAAATGCTCAGATGATTTCCATGAAGTAGTAACACAATCTGGCAGGACGTTTTAGCCCTTTTTAGCCCTTTGCATCCTTATTACGATGATTCATCGACGAACAAAGCGATTCTTGGTTCAAGGTGCACAGTGGTGTACGGAGTATCAGTGACCTCTAGTGACCTCTCTATATCCAAACCTTGTGTTAAAGAAGAGCACAATATGTCTTCCTTTCTTTTCAAGAGTTATTATTCCCTTTTCAGGAATGAACTACACCTGATGAATTAAGCTGATTAGCTTATTGAAGCAAAAAGAAAGAAAACTAAAAAGAAGCAGTGAAAAAAGAAAAAAGAAAAGGCTTTAAAAGAAAAGTCACTCATGCCTCGTTCACACTTTCCTTTAATGGAAAAAGTAGTATTCCTCAGACACTCTCATAGCTTGCCACAGGCATATAAGAGCCAATCGCTTCGTGTAAGGTAGTGTAAGGAGAGGCGGTGATCAGCTACCTGGTGTTGATATAAAGTCGCAGAGGCAGATAATTAAATAAAGGTTTAGTTTACAGTAGAAACCTTTGCCGCAGTCGTAAGAAGGACATAAGTACATCCTCTTGTACAGATCTCAGGACTAGAAAGTGCTACAACAGAATGAGCTGAAGCTGTACAGTGTTTGCACACAGTTCCACTTCTTCCCTGACATCTGTCCTGTCCTGACACCTTCTCTACCTTGAAACCGGGCCAACATTGCTAACAAAAAAATCCTGGCAGGCAGAGAATTACAGAAATACAGAATTTTACCACAAAACTCAAAAATATGCTGATGGATAGAATATCAATTTCCCCCCCTCAAATGTGGACAAGCAAGACACAGGCAGACCAATGTGACACGTTAATATGCAATTGCTCCGTGTTTAATGAAGTGACACTAACCCCTATATTAGATGCAAAGGTGCACTTTCACATCCTGTACCCTTAACCCTCTGTTGTATTTTCTTTTATTCACATTCATATCTTTTATTCACTAATTGCTGTTTAATCTACGAAAATACAATAGTAGTTTTCGGGTTTCCCCTGCATCGCTGAAGCTTGGGTTCAACAATCATACATTGTCATGATAAATCATGCTACATTTTCTTATAAATATGCTGTAACTGTAGCTATGATACGACATAAGGCACGATTTGACTTAAGCAAGCATGTATCCACCTGTTTCCTAACTGTCAGCCTATGGTTACTGTAGTGCTTCCTCGTAAATGCATTGAATATCACATCATTACCTTGAAAACCGCAGCTTGAGCAATACTCAAAGATGTAACAGTTATAAAACTGACTGCTTACGTGCTAAGACTGCCGAGATGAAATACAACTCTATTCAGTCGTCCATTCATCATGGGTGCATGCGCTATTATTTTTAAAGATTGCAGTATCTAGCTGTGAATCATACTGGTGAAAATGTAGAATAATTGCATTAGGAGCAAGGTGGTCTATAGGCTCGCGCTCTCTCTCTCTCTCTCTCTCTCTCTCTCTCTCTATACATATATATATTTATTTATTTACACTCTGAGCCTTGGTTTTTTTTGTTCATATAGTAATTTCGTTGCTACAGAAGGCAATATAAAAAAAAAAAAAAGATTTCCAAAAATGAGCTCTGAGGGGAAAAGAACATTAAAATACACATACCATTTAAAACCGGATTTATCAGAGTATGTATTAAAGGTATAAAAGTGTTTTCTTAACTTTAACTCTCCCTGTGTTACCCAGCTCCATTTATACATGTCAATAAAATGGGCCTAGTGTGAAAAATATGGAAGTCAAAATCAATTTCTCAATGAATAATGACCATTCTGAAATTTGCCTAGGATGCATAAATCAAAGTTGCTTCGAGAACTTCCTCTAGTCTAGGTCTGCTATGAAAAATGGAAAATAACCCGATGTTTACGCCAACTTGGGCAAACTTGTCTGTTTACACACCTGCGTTAGTAATTCCTCCTGCGAGGCATCTAATACCAAACGTAAGAGATGTAAATGACTATGTGCTGTTCAAGATACAGGACGATCGAGTGAGAATTCTATTCTGCATTCGTTACCTTATTTACATACCGTGATTCTTTTTTTTTTCACTGTAGAAGATGGGTTTGGTTTTCACACTCAGGTAAAGTGTTTATGGTGATACTTTGAATCCACAGAAGTCCACTCACCTGAGCGGTTATTGGGCGAGGTCCTAACCGGCGAGATGGATGGAGTGCGAGAGGAAGAATAAGGTCTCTGTCTGTCTCTCTCTATTGTAGAGGAAGAGCCCACAAAGTGGTATTGAGAATAACCATCCTGCAAATCAATCAATGTGGCAGCTAGTGAGTTTCCTATTAACTAACTACATTCCTATTAAATACTCGAAATAAATAAACGCCCAAGAAGTACACTGTGAACCAATTTTCTTCCAATGTGCTTGGAGCCCTGGTCAGATTTAGATCATCCTATAAAGTGGTCGCTAGACTCTCCCAATGTGGAACTGCACTTTTTTTTGGCACACACGGTTTCTCCTGAGAACTGGGGGCTTACTTGTGACATCATACAGCACAATGGGGTGTCTAAAATTTGTACTTGCAATCAGAGCCTCAGGAAGAATGAAACAATCGATGGAAATATAGCTCAAACGCTATAGGAGCAAATGTTTAACCCATAATTTGATTACTATTAGAACCACATTTGGAAACTATATACACTTTTTTTTGGGGAAAGTTCTACCCATACAGCCATATATGTTAACTGACCTTGACTTTCAACATAAAAATATCATAATATAAAGTCTTGCAATGTCGTCCAATAACTCTAGAGTTTAAATTTCCAGATATTTAATTAGTACCCTATGAAGGGTTAACACTACAGCATGCTTGTTATACTCTCATGTCTCCACTGATAAAAGGCATTTAAAGCAAATCTATGTATCTATAAATATAATAATTATATCTATAATTATAAAATATAATACACCAAAACACACAAGCACATGACTCGCACTGCTATAATTATAGGTGCTCCCCTAGTTACGATGGCCCGACTTATGATTCTTCAAAGTCGCGATGAAGACTGCGATACGCTAAAAATTGTAAAATATTTAGAAAATATTTAAGATTCGTGGGCAGGCATCGCTGGCAGCCCAGTGTAACAGTGTACGACATACAATACGTTCGGACAATGCCCGGCTGTACATATCACTCGCCTTGCGTGATGCCTCACTCTGTCCCGCAGCTCACGGAGTTAACTTGTGTATCGGTGTACCATACAGTGCATTACTGAGTGGTTTTTGTGTGCTTCAAGAGCTAATTTTTAATTCAAAAGTACGTTTTCTAAATGGAAGGAAAAGACTCCTCGGTAGGCTAGGCTAAGCTAGGCTAAGCAGTGGCCTACGACATTCAACATACGATATTTTCCACTTACGATGGGTATAGCGGAACACATCTCCATCAGCACCTGAGGACGACCTGTGTACTTTTCTAACAGGGCTTTAGCGCAATAGCAGTAGCATTCGTAGACCATGACCTATTTTATATTAGCGTTAAGAAACTTTTTTTGATGGCAACTACAAAGCACTTCTTTAATCTGCTCCTAAATTAAGGCGTCTGCCAAATGCTGTAAATGTAAAAGGTAGAATAATGCAGAATTATTACCTTTTTGTACAGGCTGCGCAGATCCCGGTACTGCCACATGCTATTTAAAACTTGAGATGCAGCTTTTACCACTTTGGGTGAGTGTCTACAGGGGAACATTCAGGTGAAAATGGTTAAAACTTGCACATGCTGCAAATCTAAAGAACAGCAATAAGATCATTTTAGAAACTGTGAGCCACAGAGAGAGAGAGAAAGTGAGAGAGAGAGACAGAGAAATAACACAATACATCTGGAAGTTAAAAACATTTCTATCCATTTAAATGCCTAATAGTCAACGAGTAAAAAAAGCAAGGGTATGTACGCATCAGCACAGGCGTGCCAGGACTGAGTGCTTCGGGTATAGGGAAGCAGAGTACTTTTTAGAAAACTGAGATCAAGTTAGTTTCAATTACTTAATGGAAATGTTTAAAAAGCCTGCCAGAAAGACCTTATAGATCGTTGAGAATACATTTAAAGGAAACTGCCATAGTTCACTGCAAAATTGACAAAGATGAATGTGAAATGACTTCGATCCTGTCTTTAGTTGGACTTGTGCCCACGGCCAGTAAAAAGTAATTTTCGTTCTCGTAAAAAAAAAAAAAAAAATCTCCTGGAATTCTTAAAGCAAATGATGGAACAGCAGACTCTCGCTGGTCTCGCATGTTAACATCTCCGCCAGAGGGGAACGAATTACCGAGTGCTCCACTATTACGATTTGAGCTGGAGATAAGGCAGCACCTGGCTATGAGAAAAGCACCGTGGGCAAGTTACCGACTAGAAGGCGGCATTAACGCCATAGCTAGCATTAAAGTAATATTTTATTTAAAAGCTCTTTCAGAAGAACAGTCACGACAAATAACCTGCTCGAGCATTCTATCCAGATGTGTGTGATGATACCTATAATAACAGCTTCTTCGCCAAGTTTCCCTGCTTCTGTAAGCCTTTGTAAATGCATTTCAGACTCGTATTGTGTTTCATGTCTTCTGTGTTACAAAGAGTTTCAAACAATGAAGTTGGCTTTCTGAGGTGGTTCCGCTACATACTTATCTCCTTTGCTGCGTGCGATGCCAATAAGCTTCTCGATGCCTCCAGCGTCACGCAAGGCCTTGGCGTTTTCCATGTTCTTGGTAATGACCTCGTGAAGAGCGCAGCAGATGGCTGTGATGGTGTCGTCGGACATGCTCTTTCCCACGCCGCCGCCACTGCTGTTATTGTTGCCTCCCGGCAGGCGGTGGACCAGGTCTCTCATGGCATACTTGCCTTCAGGGGAGCAGAGGGACCGTGGAGAGAGAGAGGAGAGCTTTGGTGCATAGGCAGATGGAACAGGGACTGTTTGAGGGGGTGGGAGTGTACAATCTGTGTTACACTGAGACACGTTTCTGCTCAGATCGAATAGTTTGACACCTCCACTACAGGGCTCACAGGTCACTTCAGACTGCAACCGCCAGTCAGGCAATTAACATTATTATCCACCATGTTAAATGTTGGACTTCACCATTCAGCTTCCTAAATGCATCAAGAGTTTCATCTTATTATTTCTGAGTACTAAGTAATGGATGACGCTGAATATTTCACGACATATTTCTCCACTTGGGCATGCTTTCAGAACGTCTCTCCGAATTCCTGCTCTTTATTTCTCACATGACACACATGCCTCTGCCTTAGACTGAGACCAGACTGGCTGGTTACCATGGAGACTCTGAGGCGCACCTCGGCACCCAAACCAATGCAAAGATCGATAATTGTCTGTTGTTGCAACATTTCTAACAATAACATGACATCTCTCATGCTAGCACACATTTATTCAATAACCAAGATTGCCTGCTGGATTTATTAAATAACTGAGATTACTTACTATGCAAACGCACACACACGCGTGCGCACACACGCACACACACACACACACACACGCACACGCACATTACAATCTCCAGAGCAAAAGTAATTACAGAATACAATGAATGTTTTACAAAGAGCTGTTATTGTATGTTGTACAATTCACTCTCGGAACGATCAGCTACAAAAAGCATGTAGCTCTCCTATCCACAAACGTACCGATGAGCTCTTTGTTCCTCACATCCAAAGCCATGTTCCTGAGTGCCGTGGCCACGGCACACACCACACGGTCATTATCGATTCTCAGCAGCTCCACCAGGATAGGAAGGCCCTTCTCTTTTCTTACAGCTGCCCGGATGTACACTGACCACTGCAAAACACACAGTGCTTCTTACATTGTAGCAATTCACACGAGCAAGTCAGTTTTAGATTAC